>JAPMUY010000950.1:0-97500 GCA_026901105.3 Galaxias olidus
CATTATGTTTTCATTTCTGGCACGCTGTGTGAAATAATTTGTACATAACAAGATCCATCATTTTAAACTGGGTAAACTTCTATGTAAAAAATATTTAGCATTTTAAAATGTGTTAATTGACTGTATATTGTGTGAAAACAACATGGATTGTGTTAATGGTATAGTCCACAAAAAATGGATGTTGTGCTTGTGTTCAGAGATTTGAAAATGTGACTATAGATTGTACAAAACTTTGTTAGCGATTGTAAAAAAGAACTGTTATAACAATAGGCTGCAAACTCACAACCAAACACCATATTCAATTTACATGAGCAGCATATTTTCCCTTTGAACAGTGGAGTCATCATTTTGATTCTAGTACTTAACAGGTGGAGGTGCTATGTTCTGGACTCCACCTGAACTTGAGAATTTGTATAGGGCCACACAAATCTGAATCCGCAAAAAAAGTGTAATGTGAGTATTTCCTTTTAAAGGGAGTTCAGTTATTCAATACATTACATTTCATCATTGTCATAAACCCTACAAAAACAAAAGAAGAATGACACATTATCTAGTACATCTGTAATTCTAGCTAATGGTTCAAGCAAGGCCATTGTTTTCTGATAAAACAATCACATTCTAATCTCCAAGGCACATTATGAACATATTTGTTTGACACCTGCCTCACCTTTTCATACCCTGTACCCTGGCTGTTGTCCAAACTGAGTCCATCAATCAATTACTAATCTTAGAACTTGGTGGACAATTATATGAAAAATAACCATTTTAATTGATATCCAACATCGAAAATTACATCAAATGTGGGTTTGATGTTTTGGATGTATGTGATTAACTAGTTTTACATTACGTTACATTACATTCATTTAGCAGACGCTTTTATCCAAAGCGACAACGTTTTACACTTCAATCTCCTTATAAGTATCAGATTAAAGTATTTTTGTTTCAGTCATCGCTTACATTCCTTTGAAGCATTGAAATTAAACTGGTGGTGAACTTTCACACCCTCACTGTGTAATGATGTTAGTTGATATGTTCCTTTGTTGACAGACCACACACAAGTAGTGTTCCCCTAAAAGTAATCCACCACTTCCTCTTAGTGAATGAGTTATCAGCGTAAAATGTTCTCTGTAGTGGTACACATTGTGTATCTATTGACATATTGGTAAAAGTTAATAACCAGCAATTCTGTTCCCAAGGCGATTTCCGTGCCACGCATGTGCCCTATGTGTGTGCAGTGTGCTTGGGGCCTGGGGGGTACGTGTCTGGTGTGGGGTGTGCCTGAGCATTCAACATCATCCATCTAGATCTGACCGCTGCCTTGCCAAAAGTGAGCATTGCTTAATGCAGACTGAGCTCTGCCACAACCCAGCTGTCTACACACCACCTGAGCGTACAAGTTTAACAGGCCCACTAGGTGGCAGTGTCGAATTCAGTATTCCAGAATGTACAGAAAACCGTAGAAAAAGCACAGACAGGAAAATCCCGTTCATGTCCTGCGAAAGTATAGAGTCTAAGTCAGCCCTTTCCGGTTTACCGCTATGGGACCTTATGTTGGAAAAAATATGTATGGAAGTCAACGGCGAGAGGCAACTTATATTTCGATCTCGAATTAATTGTGCCATGAAGAACACATATGTCTGTCAATTTAAAAGATAGTTTTTGTCGCGTCCCGCAGTTCTGAGAGACGACAGGACTAGAGGTATAAGCAATAGCAAGCTTTAATCAATACAAAATAATAATGTCAAGAATACGATGATATCAAAAGATAACAAAGGGCAACACCACGCTACACCAGTCTGCTGTCCTACTCACACACACAGACACACAAACCCAGTCTACCGAATGCCACCACCTGGGAGGGGTGTGTCCTCGTTTTATACAGTGGTAGAATACAAGATCATATGTCAACTGGATGGAGAGAAGTCATTGGTGTAGACGTTAGACCCTCCCTTGTTGGTGCGCAGGCTCAGTCCTAAGCCTCTAGGCACGCCTCTGCCATTGTGTCGTATCAAATACAGGAGTGCGGTGTAAGAGAGGGGGAGAGAGTCTACCGAGATCGTAACAATGACCATTGACAGACCTTGAACAGATTATAATGTGTAGGATTGTCCTTTTAATACACAGCACACAATATATATAATTAAGTGGTCTAATACACAGCATATAATACATGTAACTAAATGGTTAACTCTTAAAATTTTGCACGTCAATAAATTCGGGGCAGTTCGGTGGTTAGCACTGTTGCCTCACAGCAAGAAGGTCCTGGGTTCAATCCCCACCTGACCCAAGGGCGTTTCTGTGTGGATTTTGCATGTTCTCCCCGTGTTCGCGTTGGTTTCCTCAGGGCCACCAGTTCCTCCACAGAAAAAAACAAAAACATGCAGGTCAATTGGTGACTTTAAATTGCCCGTAGGTGTGAATGTGAGTGTGAGTTGTTGTCTGTCCCTATATGTCGGCCCTGTGATAGACTGGCGACCTGTGCTAATGGATGGACGTCAATAAATTCGCCGTTTGTTGTAAAACCTTTGAAATATAAAAGACTGTCAAAATGCGTAATTAGAAAGGACTACAAACCCAACAGTTGCGTTAGGGCTAACGTGACTCGTTTTACACTCACCGAAACCTTGAGAGCAGGTCCCTTATGCTAGCGCATACTCAACCCACTTACTCTCCTTTCGCAGAGCTGCCGCGCTTATCATGGGCAACTTGTAATGATTTTCACGTCTTTTAATACTTTTCCCCTGGTTCTAGGAGAAAGAGCTCAAATGTGCCAAAGTGACTGGTGACGTACACTATGCAAGACGAGAGATGTAGCTCAATGAGAAGGCTAACACAAAACTCAACATTACTTTCATGTTTTACTACAAACGGCGACTTTCGACGTGCAAAACTATCTTTTAAATTGACAAACATCATGTGTACTTCACGGCACAATTCATTCGAGATCGAAATATAAGTTGCCTCTCGCCGTTGACTTCCAGACATATTTTTTCCCGATATAAGGTCCCATAGCGGTAAATCGGAAGGGGCGGACTTAGGCTCTCTATAAACAAAGAGACCGAAAGTTGCTCACTGCTTTTCATATATCAAATCAAGTTTATTTATAGAAAACGTTTAAAACAAGCAGAGCTGACCAAAGTGCTGTACAATTTATTTGTATTTGTTTGGATACAGCCAAAATATTACCGAATATCTACTTGCTTCCTACCCTGCTCAACCAACCAGCGATTGTTTGACGCACTGATATTCAAGTTCTTCTCCATGAATACATCGCACTCTGATTTTCTCTCCCCTAAAAGTTGCCTCTCTAGGTAGACATTCTTGACTGACAAAGGTCTTACTGCTGCTCGTGTCCATGAGTGCTTTGTAAGGTATTCCCTCAATTTACACTTCCATTACACCTTCAGTCCTGCATTCAGTATCTCTACAGGTATCTTGGGACTTGGACTTAAAGCACAGATACGTTTCACTGACCTGCTGCCTTGGGCACTCCGATCTGAAGTGACTTGGCTGTCCACATGTATGGCAAAGTAATCGCCCCTTACCTCTCTGATTAAAGTTTCTTGAAGAGACCCCTGGTAGTTTACCTGCTGTAGGGGATGGCATGGATGTCCTAGTTTGAGAGTGCTGGTAACTTTGCTTGCTGCGACGTGCTGCCAAGAAGGCCTTCTGCCAACTCTGCTGCTTTTCGGGACGTGGTAGGTTCATGCTCTCTAATCCAAGTTTGGAGCTCAGGGTTTAGTATTCTGAGGAACTGCTCCATAATTATGGTATCTCCTATTTCCTCAACTGTCTTTCTCCTAGGTACCATCCACTTGGAGTAGAGGTCTTTCAGCCGGGCCTGTAACTCCCTTGTCCTCTCCTTTGTTCACAGTGCTGTGCCGGTGCCTTATTCGGTAAGTTTGAGTTAATCTCGTATTTTGCCAAAATGGACTGAGTCATATTCTATAGCATTTTCAATGTCCGTAGCCACATACGCAGCTTGGGCTTTGCCGGTTAGAAGAGGTACCAGCTGCATGCCCCAATCTTCTCTTGGCCATCGGCAAGCTAATGCTATCCTTTCAAACGTTGTCAAATAATGTGCAATGTCCTCAGCTTCCTTAATGGGATGCATTTTAGGGTTTTTGGTCATACCCGTTCCTCTGCCCTGGTACCCAGACCAGGAGAAAACTCTCTTGGTGTGACTCTGGCCTTCTCTCTCTGGAGTCTCGGGGTGGTTCTGTGTTGCGCTGCTCGGCATCCCTCAGCTCTCTGTCCCTTGTGGCCTCCTGGCGCTGCTTGAGATAGGTCCAATAGCGTGAGGGTTCTTGTCACCCTCCATCAACCTTCTGTGCCATGTTCAAAATGGCCTATTTATAGCATTGTCAATTTGCTCAAACTCCCTCCCTGGATCATTCTAATCACCCAATCCTCTTCATTTTACAATGTAAGTATAATGCAATATAATAATCAATTTGTATTTGTACACAGTACAGGATTACGAGGCACTCAATATTACTAAGACAATTAAACTGATGCAATAATATACCCATACTAAAATTAACATGTTCTTTCAATTAGATTCCCCTTACCAAATGGTTTGATCCGGATGACGTCATCGTGTTTTCTATGTAACCGGAACTATCGGATATCTCCCGCTGTAATGTCAATGTCGCAATGTTTGCTCGGGTATACGTGACTGGGATTGTGTGAAAATGACAATAAAAGGTACCAATGAATGAAATGTCTGCTTTTCTCGTTTTTATGAGTATACCAAGCTTGTTGGAAAATGTGCATTAACTTCGATTACAAATACTCTGGCTAGGATGGTAAGTGTAATGTGGTTACTGGGTATACTTGATAACGGTAGTTGACTAGACGGATAGTGAAGGCACATGCGTGACTGAATGAAATGTGTAGGCTACATATACGTTTACTGGGCTATGAATGTCCTGTGTGGTGACGTGACCAATTCACTTCATCACATACATATAGAGAAATCGAGAGGGCAATTTGGTGATTTTACAAATGACTGACCTTCGCTAGTGACTGGAAATTTGTATTTAGTAAGTTATGCTACTCGTTACCTCTTTAAAAGGAACAGTTACTTTACCGATTACTTCCTTAAAAGGTAACGCGTCACTGACGTTAGTAACTTTTGAGTTTCTCAATTTACTCAAACTCAAAGTTTAGACTTTATTTTTTATCCCTCACTGCTAACGTATGATCATTCTATGGTCATTTCTGTTAGCCAATAGGACCCGATATATACATATATTTGAAAAGAGCAACACAAATAATAATCTAATAAACCATGAATTGTTTACTAATCAATTGAATAAACCACACACAAAATATTTGTTCAATTTATTTATTCTAGCCTCAAATGGCCAACCAACCAATCAATCAAAACTCACTTACATTCCCAGCTCAAAATATTCCCACATTCAAAGTGGACGAAATAAAATTATATAGGTTTCACAAAATGGTTAGCAATAAACGCTATTTAAGTTTAAAGTAACAATATATTTCCCGTACTGTTAGTGAAATTACTTTTTAACGCCTTTGTTCCAACACTGCAAATAACTCAGCTGAAATGTATCCATCTATACATTTATTTTTTAACACCACTAATTTTAGTCAAATCAGTTACAGCTGTAGTTTTAAGAAGCAAGCTGATTTAAATGGTTAAGTATGAGCTTGATTGACAGAAATACAGCAGAACTGGTGTTCTCACCCCAGTTTCTTGCCCCCTAGTGGAGAGAGAAAGGAAACATGGTCACCATGACAAAAATTATCATGACATCATCGATACGTGATTGACAGCCACATTATAAGAGAGGGCAAAAAACAGCTTTTAACTCACAGGTAATTGGTCCGATGGTGAGAGGTTTAAGAGGGTTAGATTTAAAAGCCGAGCGGGATTTCCTTCTGGAACACACTTGGAAGGAGACGAGGTAGACAACAGGCAAGTTTATAGACATGGATGTTAGATGCTAATGCCGTATCATTGATGGATCATAGCATAGAATGTTATTGTTATTATTATTATTATTATGATTATTATTAATTATTATTATTATTATTATTATTATTATAATAATTATAATAATAATCATAATAATAATAATCATAATAATGATGTTGATTTGATGACTAGAGCAATAAAACCAATATGCTGAATAAATATCAACACAGTCACTCACAGGAGAGCAGGAAAACCTCCTCTGGTCACACAGGCTGAGGCTGCAGTGCAGGAAGACGTCCTGGTAGTCTCCCTGGTACAGGAACAGCAGGGCAGAGAAACGAGCCTGGAGGGACGAGCCGCTCTCATCCACTGTCACCTGGCTTCCATCACTGGGACACCTGTGAGACAGTAAAGGTCAGGATCATACTTTCCTTCTGTTACTCCATTACATCCTGGTCTGTTCCTGTGCAGTTCACTATAATAACAATACAAATAATAACAATAATAATAATAATCATCATCATCATCATCATCATCATCATATTAATCATAATAATACAAATAATAATAATAATCAATCATTGTATAGAGAGCAATAATTATGAAATATAATAGCTACTTGTTCTGAACCAGAAAGTATTTGGCCCGTCCATCTGGGTTGGGGGTGTGAGTGGCGTAGCAGTCCTCCAGAACCACCACAAAGCGGGAATCCCTCTCTTCAACAGACACGCCCACAAAAAGGGCAGAACCAAGTGGCAGGGAGACTGGGCCCTGTGGGTAAGGCTCTGTGTAGTTGGAGTTGTGGTATAGAGACATGAATGCTGTGGCCTTAGAGCCCACACCTGCAACACCTTCAAATCTGTCGAGAAACAACACAAATAATTCATGTTTTGAGTCAACTGAAATACACATAAAAGTGTAATATCCTGTGTTCTATACCAGTGGTTCCCAACCTAGTCCTCAAGGACCCCCACCCATTTTAGGTATTTAATCTTCCCAGTTTCTAACACACCAGGTTTAATTAGTCTCAAACAGAAAGTCCTTGACTAATTGCACCAGGTGTGCTGGCACTAGGTAAGATCCAATTCCTGGCATGGCTGGGGGTCCTTATAAGACTGGGTTGGGAACCACTGTTCTGTACTGAAGTCACCATCAAGTGCACTCTAGCAGGGACACTTACAGCGGGTGAGGTCTAACAGCTATGCTCAGATCGCTCTCTGTCTCCAGAGGATAAGCACAGGAAAAAGGGATGCTGAGAGGAAGGATGAGCGGGTTCTTGTTAGAGTCGCCTGAAGACATGTTCTGCACTTGCAGACAAAGAGACTGTTGGAGTAGATCGCATGGGTTCTGTTGGTCTGAAATACAAGAGGAGAAGACCGCCGGAAAGTTAGGCAACAGTGTGGGCTGAATATAACTTACTATGTAGAGATGTATTTACTTGTTCAGTCTTAAGAAATTATTCAATACATTTTTGTGTTACGTAATAAAAGAAAGTTATAGTTGGGCAAGGTAGCATCAAAAAGTACATTTATTTTATTGAACAAACATGGATAAAAATGTCTATTCAGCATGTTATATTATGTTCAAAATCAATAATTTGGCTATGCAATTGCACTAGAAATAAGGACTTTTACTCTTTACAGAAATTCGCTTTTTACTTATTCTTTATGTGATCCCAGTATCTAATTCCGACACTGAGCTAGAACAATGTGCTTCAACCATCAAAGAATAAACTGTGTTTAAAGAACATCTCTCACTGTCAAAGTGTTTCCACAGAGGCTGTCTGTGCGGTTCACTCGGTACCACGCTGTCCCGTTCAAAGCCCGGTACCCAGAGCAGACGCGGTCAGCCAGGTGGGCAGTAGAAGCATCCAACCCGGCCACAGTGAGGTGGGCTAGAGGCAGACCTAGCTGCAGTTCGTTCCGCCCGCATATAAGCTCGGGGGTCCAGGAATCGGGATGTTTAACTTGTTACGAGGAGAAATGGGAGATCAGAGAAGGAATGTTGAAAGGAAAAGAAGAGTAGGAAACAGACCTAGTCCCTTGCAGAGTAATCTGAATACTATAGAGTACTTTTCATACAACGTTTACTTGTGGCAATATATTTGAATGATAAGATATATCATGCATTGGTAATGCCTGGTAAAGAAACCTTAACAAAAACAATGACACCCTTTAGTCCTTACCTGCACAATAAGCCAAGCTACATATTGGTGGAGGGACAAACTTGTAGACATAATAGTTTCCAGGACAGGCTTTAACGTGGATGGGCTTAGTTTCCCATTGACAGCAGGACCCTGACCAAGCTGCACAGGCACTGCTCTGAATGATCTGGAAAACAAAATCAATTGTTAGATTCAATACATAGGGATTAACAATTGTTTTTCATTTTCATAGATCAAAGTAAACATGTGTCATGCACCAAATCACAGCATGCCTACACGAGAATTAAAAACAATTATAATATTATTGTGACTGTTTTTCTTGACGTTTTTTTGCCTGAAAAATGTCAAATAAAAAATGTATCAGTGTATTTTTTACAACTGGGTAAATCAGGGCAGTGTAAATACAGCCAAATTAAATAACAACAAAATCTCATACCCATGTAGGGTTTTGTGTTAGCTCTGTTGTTGGTGAAACATAACATAATGAAAACACATACCAGTCTGGCTCTTGTTAGCTCTGTTTAGCACTGTGGTGAAAAACAGGCTTCAATCTCCTACTCTCCTCATCTTACCTGGTCATTCAGCTTGGGATGTGGAGAGTTGAGCCACATGGGAGCATGGGTCCCACACATGAGTTCGCTCACACATTTGTCTGGCATGGAGGCACTGATGTTGTTGAGCATCATACGGTACCAGCCCTCCCACACCACACTTTGGTCACAGTGCACACCTACAACGTTTCCGTGGGAGCTGGTGGAACGCCAGGCGTCATCCAACACTTTGTAGTTGGAGCAGGGGTCAGCACACTGCTGATAGCCACCAGGAGGACTGAGACAGTCCTGGCCGTCGGGACATTGGGAGAAGCCACAATTGAAACGCACGTGAGGGAAGTTGTTGGTTGTTGTTGTGTCTGGTGCTTTTATAGTTGTGGTGATGGGGGTTATTGTAGGTTGTGAGGTATTCACAGCTGCAGATGATGGTCATGTTAGTTAGAGAAAATATGATGAGAAGGTAATGTTTACAAATTTGGAAAATAATTGTTACTGATAAATGAACAATATTTTTTTCCAAACTAATAGGGGCCTCAACCTAAACAAAAACAATGACACCCATTTAGTCCTTACCTGCACAATAAGCCAAGCTACATACTGGTGGAGGGACAAACTTGTAGACATAATAGTTTCCAGGACAGGCTTTAACGTGGATGGGCTTAGTTTCCCATTGACAGCAGGATCCTGACCAAGCTGCACAGGCACTGCTCTGAATGATCTGAAAACAAAATAAATTGTTAGATTCAATACATATACATTAACAATTGGTTTTTATTTTCATAGATCAAAGTAAACATGTATCATGCACCAAATCACAGCATGCCTACACGAGAATAAAAAACAATTATAATATTATTGTGAATATTTTTCTTGATGGTTTTATACCTAAGAAATCTCAAATAAAAAATGTATCAGTGTATTTTTTTTACAACTGGGTAAATCAGAGCGGGGTAAATACAGCCAAATGACAATACCAACAATAGCTCAAATCCACGTGGGGCATTGTGTTAGCTCTGTTGTTGGTGAAATGTAACCAGATGAAAACACAGAAGGCTGTATCCTGTTAGCTCCGCTTAGCACTGTGGTGTAAAACAGGTTTCAATCTCTTCCTACTCTCCTCATCTTACCTGGTCATTCAGCTTGGGATGTGGAGAGTTGAGCCACATGGGAGCATGGGTCCCACACATGAGTTCGCTCACACATTTGTCTGGCATGGAGGCGCTGATGTTGTTGAGCATCATACGGTACCAGCCCTCCCACACCACACTTTGGTCACAGTGCACACCTACAACGTTTCCGTGGGAACTGGTGGAACGCCAGGCGTCGTCCAACACTTTGTAGTTGGAGCAGGGGTCAGCACACTGCTGATAGCCACCAGGAGGACTGAGACAGTCCTGGCCGTCGGGACATTGGGAGAAGCCACAGCTGAAGAGCACGTGAGTGACATTGTTGAGAGACACAGCGGCACGCCGGCGTCGCCCACCAGTACTAGGGACTTTGCTAACTCCTGATGGGGCTAAAGTGCCGGGCGAGCAGGAGAGTCCATCGCCGAAGAAGCCTTCGTTACAGACACAGGTGAGGGAGAGGAAGGATGAAGTCGAGCCTTCTGAATCAACCAAAGTTTGGCAGCTGGCATGTTCGTGACAGACGTCACAGCTAGTGACCATCAGACCTGTATGACAATTGAGAAAATAAACCTCTGTAAGTGTACCAGCTTCTGTAGTTTACAATGTTTTTATTCATATTGTATAAAAAAAGATTTACAGTATAGATTTCGAGAAATAGTTCAGGAATAGTTTAGCCACAATACTAACCATTTGACTGAGAACACATTTCTATCTTTATTTGGACAATTCAGGACAATGTTTACCATAATTAAAAACAGAAAAGTGGAATGGAATTAGAAGTGGGGAATGGGTTTATGAAGTATTTGATTCAATAAATAAGGTAGTGATAAGAGAAAACCCATACTTTTACAAAATAAAGGTCACAAAAATATTTGCTAGTTTTTCTTGAGTTTAATCAAATAAATGGGTTGGTTGATTTTTATTAGAGGGTCGGCATAGTTTGATATCGTTTATTGTTTATTTGGTACATGAAGCTAAATAACAACCCTGCCCATCAAAGTGCTTCAAATTTATTTGTTTAACTTTACTTGTTGCTTATAACAAAAAATATTGGCAACATGGTCTTGGTAAAAATCTAAGTTTATGGAAAATAACTAATTCTATTAATCCATCCAATTGAGTTTGGCACTGACCTTTAGGGCCAGTACTGTGTACCACTGTGTTGTATTCGATAATAATAATAATAATTCACTTTATTTACATAGCGCTTTTCTGACACCCAAAGTCGCTTCACAGCATCAACATAAAATATAACTGCAAGTAGTGTAAGCGGTGGCCGGCTATGAAAAATGTATTACAGGAAAAAAAGAACAATAAGGAAAAAAGAATAAAAAAAAGAAAGAAAGAGAAAAAAGGACAAATCCAGTAGGAATGGTAAGAACTCTCAGCAAGTGGAGGAGGTTGCACACCCACCAACCTATATAAACTTCAGTATCCTAGATTGCAAAATTAGACTGTTCAAGTATTGTCCTACGAGGTTTTTGTCATTTAGCTCTAACGCCACAATTAGTTCAAATAAACTGACTTGAACGTGCAGACCCAATAATTACATTGAACAGCATCAGTGACTTGGGTAAATTCAACAGAGATCAACCTTCGTATGCCAGATTATTTACTCTCATACTAACGCACAATAGTTGCGTTACCAGCCGTTTGTACATTAAATATATTTTTATAGCATGACAAAAATAAACAATTACACTGAAATAGCATAACAGAGAGACAGTAACAACAGTTCTAGGAAGAAAAGCATGTAAGATAGTAGAAAAGCATGAGGAGTATGGGTTGTTTTCAACCCAGCCATGTTTAGAGTGTATATTACAACAGATTGGAAATTCATTTAGATTGTCTTTCAGTCAGTATTACAAATCACTTGCATTTTCATTAGAGGACGATTTGTGCCAATATTAAATAAATAAAAACTGAAATAATTAAATGTAACACATTTAGTATTTTTCAGTATTTAATTATTTATTTCTACATTTATTTATTTATTGTCACATTTTACTATTTTGCTCTGCATTTATTTATTTCATGGTAGTTGGTGTCATGTGCACTGACAACAATAAATCATCAAGTGGTTAAACAGTGAATGCTCCAAATTTGTGTTCCTTACAAAACGTTTATTAATAAAAACAAATCGATTGATCTAAAAGTGACAGTTTGTGTCTAAAAAGGTTTTTAATTTTCCTATTTGATATTAAATAAAACATATATTTTGTATTGAACTGCTTAAAGTTAAGGATTTTTTAGAGTAAGAACAAAACCTACGCTATTTGGAAGCCTACTGTGAATTAGCAAGAGCTGTATACAGGGGCGCCGCCAGGGATTTTGGGCCCCATGAAAAGATATCTCATTGGGCCCCACCACCCCAGGCCACACCAACTATGCAACTGCTAAATATATACACCTCCAGAACCCAATGGACCCATTAAATGCTTTATATAACTACCTTTGCAGACTTACAACTTTCTTGAAGTCCAATACTTACTGTACAATATTTACTGACTGTGAGTTGTGAAAATAAAACACTGCAAATCTCAACATTCTGCATACAGTTGAATTCACTATAGATGCAAGATTGATACCCTCTATAAGAAATGTGCTAAAGGCTGTCTTATAAAGTTTAAACGCCATTTTAATGATAACATTCTTGTTTTGACCATTTTCTTTACATTAATGAATAACATAACATAAATGTAACTTAAATATACATTAGTAACTTCAATTAGAATAAATTAGCATTATCTATTGAAGATGATATAACATGAAAAAATTTAATAAAATCTACAAGATTTATTTTTTTAATTGCCACTGCTCAGCCTTATTCACCAAGAGCCCAGCGCCGAACCTTCTTGCTAGCAAAGTCTCTGATCAAATCTTTGAAGTCCAGTTTTCTAGCCAACTGACTTTCAATGGACAGCATGGAAAGACCACAAAGTCTGTCCTGGGACATAGTGGACCTCAAATAACTTTTTATCAGTTTTAGCTTACTGAATGCTCTCTCACCACCAGCAACCGTCACAGGCAGTGTGCAAAATGTACGCAAAGCAATGCACACTTCTCCAAAAATGCTTTCCAGCTGCATCTTACAAATTGCATTCAGGAGACCAAGAGGAGACAAGTTAGGGGGGAAAGTGGCAGCATATACAGTGTTCAGGTGTTTTACTTCATTTTGAAACTCCAGTGTAAGATCTCTGGAATATTTCAAGATCAGTGGTTGGCACACAAAAGTGACTTTATCCTCACTAATCTGCCCAACTTTCAGAACAGCAGAAAATTCTTCTACAATCTTGGCCGTGGTGTGGAACCTAGTGTCCAAGTCACTTATGATGTTGTCCATAGCAGTGAAAAACACAGTGTTCCGAAACACATTTGCTGCATTTTCCTGAACTGTCTCCTCTTGAGAGGTCTCACCATGGAATCTCTTCCTTTTCCTCTGGCGGCTGTGTTCCCTGCCAAATAGAGGTGCAACATTCATTTGTGTAGCAATCAGTGTTGCCTCAGACAGGAGAGACTCCCATCCATCTCTAAGAGCCTGCATTTCTTCCTTTAAGGCACTGATATTGGCAGCCTCTGTGTCAAGTGAGATTTTTCCTGACTGCAGAATCACATTCCTGTCCTCAATAGATTGCAGTACTTTCAGCCAGACAGTGAGGAGGACAATAGCGCTGAATGACATAAAGTAGTTCTTCAGACCACTAGCTTCTGATCTGGCTTCACTGGTGAGACTACATGTCTTAAGTATGATATCAAGGGCCTTGATGACACTAGGTAGGTGTTTTGCTACAGGTTTAACAGCGTTAATCCTTGCACTCCAGCGGGTATCGGAGAGGCGATGTAAAGAGCAACCCGTTTTCTCTTTGTAGATGGCCCATCGCTCAGGGTGTAGCAGCATGCACACCTACAAGATTTAAGGTGTGGGAGGCACAAGGTGAAAATGTAGCCAGAGGATTTTTCTTTAATATTTGGGCTTGGACTCCCTTGACTTTCCCTGACATGTTTGCCCTGTTGTCATATCCCTGCCCTCTGCAATCTCTGATGTCTATTCCTTGGTCATGAAGCACATCTTCAATCATCTGAGCTATCTCACTTCCTGTCTTTTTGTGAAAGTCCTTGAATTCAAGAAACCGTTCCATTATCCCCCAGTCATCTGTTTCTTTGTTATAGCTCACATATCTTATGAGCACAACATTCTGCTCAGTATGGGAAAGGTCTGGCGTTGCATCACAGATGACTGAATAATAAATAGCATCCTCCCTCTCCTTTAGAATTCTTTTCAAAACTCTTTTGCCACATAATTCAATCAACTCATTTTGAATGTCAGAGCTCAGATATTGTGTCACCCTGGTTCCCTTTTCTTTGTCCCTGACTTTTTGTAAGTGTTCATTCAGCAGTGGGTCATAATGAGACAAGAGCTCTAGTGTGCCTAGGAAATTACCATTGTGGATGTCATCTAGGCCTTTGGTTTTACCCTGAAAGGTAAATTCCTTGATGCCAAGTGCAGTGTTACATCTAGGATTCTCTCCAAGAGAGCTCTATTTTTCTCAATTGCTATTTGTATCTGCTTCTGCAACTGACAGTCAATGCCACTAACTGCCATTAAAGATTGTTGCAAATTCTTCCACTTCAAGTAGCAGTCTCTGTGTACCTTATTCCTCTCATGGCCTGGGAATTTATCATACATACGAGCCACTTCACATCTGACATTGTATATCCATGTTTACTGTTTAGTGCGCTATGGGAAGGTCTTTTTTGTTCATGAGAGAAAAGCACACAAGGGATGCAATATAGTGCATCAGTACATTTGCTATAAATTACCCAATCTCTCTTCACCTTTTCTCTTCTATTGGCAGCCTTAGTATACCGCAAGTATTCTGGGAATGGCTTTCCCTCTGAATCCTGTGGCATTTCTAAATCTTCATCTCTTGTGGCCAATTTCCCTACAATAGTCTCCCTGTCCATATCAGTTATTTTTTCTGGCCACAAACCTGGGTCATCTGATAGAAGACTCTCTTCCTCTGAATCTCTTCTACCTAGCTGACCATCTACTGCTTGTTTTTCAACATCCTCACTTTGTTGGCCTCTTTCTGTGCACCTTCTCCAATTTTCTCCATCCTCATCAGCTGCATCGCTACTGCCTTTCACCTCTTCCTCCACTTCCACACTCCTCCCTGACAAAACTGTATAGCTTGAAGAGGGCCCTGGCTCTGCAAAGTGTACATGATGCATACGATAAGATATCCAATAATATAATACTGTAACATCATTACCAACATTTTTGGTTGATGCACCACATAATGTTTTTTACAGCAGCAACGAAAAATGCAGAATATTGACCCAGATAAACCACCAGTTAACAACCATATTTCAGTCTGCATCAAAGCCATGGAAACATAGCCTACCTTTGACATGTGACTTGAAGGTATTATTGTAACATTGTCTGTCACTGACACAGAGTCACTCAATGCTGAACTGTCCAGCATCCAGTACAGACTATAGGCTATAGGCTTCTTTTGTTTCATAAAAATATCATTATGTGGAGAAATAATTAGTCTTTGAATTCTTATAATTGGAAAGGATTTTTTTTTGTCTTCTTACTACTAATAAAAAAAAATTCCAGGACCCCTGCAAATATGCCAACGCACTGCTGCTCACCTTCTTCAGTTGGGACTGATGCTGCTACATTGGTGGGTGTGTGGGGATGGGGAGACAGAGCTGCTGAGCCTGAAGTTGCATCTGTTGACAGGGGCAGCGAAAACTGGTTTAGTAAGAATAGCTTGCTGAAAGTTTGCTGCATTGATTAATGCCAAAAGAGGAGCCTAACGTAAACATTCATAATTTTCTGTGAAGAAAAAGCAAGTTACGGGAGCAAAGTAACCTGTTTCTCAATGGATTTAGCTAATTGGTTAATGCCCAAAACTCACGGACTACACCCACCTTTCTTAGTAAAAAATTGCGTGACAAACTGTCGTCCTTTACGTTCTCTTTCCTGTCTTTCTTTCCTTTCCTTTCGCTTTTTGCTGCCAGACTTTTCTTTACAATGAGAGAGCAACATGGTGACGGTCTTCCACAATCGTCGTTGCAATTTACACCGCGTAGTATCGTTAGCGCATGTCTGGTTTCGGGTCAGGCAGGGCCGAACCATTTCGTGTAAATATGGGAAGCTCTCGATGTTTACTTTTTGCCGTTCGTTTTATTAGGCTAGTACATTTTAAATAAAATATATAAAATCATTGCAATATTAAAATCATTGCCTAATGTTCTAATAATTTTTCAGGGCCCCCTCTCAGTCTCAGGCCCTTAGAATCGTCCTAACTTTCCCCCCCCTTACGGCGCCCCTGGGCCTGTATAGATATAGGCCATGGTTCTCAGCAGGAAACCGATGGATTGTCTGCTCCAGGTAGGGAATGAGTCTTTACCCCAAGTGAAGGAGTTCAAGTATCTTGGGGTCTTGTTCTCGAGTGAGGGTAAAATGGAACGAGAGATGGGCCGGAGAATTGGAGCAGCGGGTGCGGTGTTGCAGTCGCTCTATCGCACCGTTGTGACGAAGAGAGAGCTGAGCCGGAAGGCAAAGCTCTCAATCTACCGGTCTATCTTCGTTCCTACTCTCACCTATGGTCATGAGGGCTGGGTCATGACCGAAAGAACGAGATCGCGGATACAAGCGGCGAAAATGAATTTCCTCCTGAGGGTGGCGACCATCTCCCTTAGGGATAGGGTGAGAAGTTCAGCCATTCGTGAGGGACTCGGAGTAGAGCCGCTGCTTCTTTGCGTAGAAAGGAGCCAGTTGAGGTGGTTCGGGCATCTAGTAAGGATGCCACCTGGCCGCCTCCCTAGGGAGGTGTTCCAGGCACGTCCAGCTGGGCGGAGGCCGCGGGGCAGACCTAGGACCAGGTGGAGGGATTATATCTCCACACTGGCCTGGGAACGCCTTGGAATCCCCCAGTCAGGGCTGGTTAATGTGGCCCGGGAAAGGCAAGTTTGGGATGCCCTGCTTGAACTGCTACCTCCGCGACCCGACCCCGGACAAAGCGGATGACGATGATGATGATGATGATGTATATATATTAACACGTATATGTTGTGAAACTAAGTTCTACTCTTGAATGACTTAAAAGACTCAGACCAACAAAAACTTTATATTTATGTCGATTCAAACTGTTTCAAAACGCTACACTGCGTGATTTTCTACACCGTTGCGTGAATGTGCTGTCGTTAGTTACATTGGAGCAATTACGTTTGTCTAGCCTACTGTTCCCATGGCTACTACTTCTTTGAAATCTATTTTCTACAGGCTTGTCTATCTGACTTGCCTACTTGTTTCTCCGTTTCTCTCTATTGCATTACTACAAAACTAATCTAGACAGTAATCCATCCATTCATCCATCCATTTTCCGCCGCTTATCCGGGGCCGGGTCGCGGTGGCAGCAGGCTCAGCAGGGAATTCCAGCCGTCCCTATCCCCATCAACGTTTTCCAGAGCCTCCTGGAGCATCCCGAGGCGTTCCCAGGCCAGACGAGATATATAATCCCGCCAGCGTGTTCTGGGTCTACCCCGGGGTCTCATACCAGTAGGGCGTGCCCGGAAAACCTCCAACGGGAGGCGCCCAGGAGGCATCCTGATCAGATGCCCGTACCACCTCATCTGGCTCCTTTCGACGCGAAGGAGCAGCGGCTCTACTCCGAGCTCCCTCCGGATGACCGAGCTATTTACCCTATCCCTAAGGCTGAGCCCAGCCACCCTACGGAGGAAATACATTTCAGCGGCTTGTACTCGCGATCTTATTCTTTCGGTCACTACCCAAAGCTCATGACCATAGGTGAGGGCTGGAACGTAGACCGACTGGTAAATCGCGAGTTTCGCCTTTCGGCTCAGCTCCTTCTTCACCACGACGGTCTGGTACAACGCCCGCATTACTGCTGATGCTGCACCAATCCGCCTGTCAATCTCGCGCTCCATTTTTCCCTCACTCGTGAACAAGAACCCTAGACAGTAATCTAGACAGTAATCTTCCTACATATTTTTCTTATATTCAGACAACATTTTACAACTAATTTCATGTGCCAGCTCCGCTCATTGTCCATTCCGCTGCCCGGCCGCAACCAATGCGGTCACGGTTGGGTTGCGAGGTCATGATGGCCAGGGCTGATCATCATGATGCTGAGCGGTCGGAACATAGTGCTCGACTATTTTAGGAAATGACCAAAACTAACAGGAAAAACGCCACTACAATTTATTTTCTACAATTAACAATCGTAAATGATAAATCTGTGGGTATATAACAAACTAGCTCCCACTTTTAGCTAACTAACTGTAACAAACTAGCTTGCTCACTGTCACTGTACTGGTAGCTGGCTAGCACGTTAACATAAAGTAGGCTAGACAACTCCAACCGCTACAATGTTGTGTTAACGGGACACAATTCACGCAGCGGCGACTGAAATCGCGCTGTGTAGTGTTTTGAAACTGTTTGAATCACCACAAATATAACGTTTTTGTTGGTCTGAGCCTATTCAGTAATTCAAATGTACAGTGACTCCGGAAAGTATTCATACCCCTTCACTTTTTCCAAATTTTATTATGTTACAGCCAAAATCCAAAATGGATTAAATAAAAAAAAAATTCTCAACATTATACATACAATACCCCATAATGACCAAGTGAAAAAAGTTTTTTTTTTTTTTTTTGCAAATGTATTAAAAATAAAATATCACATGTACATAAGTATTCACACCCTTTGCTGTGACACTCAAAATTGAGCTCAGGTGCATCCCGTTTCCACTGATCATTCTTGAGATGTTTCTAAAACCTGATTGGAGTCCACCTGTGGTAAATTCAATTGATTGGACATGATTTGGAAAGGCACACACCTGTTTATATCAGGTCCCACAGTTGACAGTGCATGTCAGATTACAAACCAAGTTATGAAGTCCAAGGAATTGTCTGTAGACCTCCGAGACAGGATTGTATCGAGGCACAGATCTGGGGAAGGGTACAAAAAACATTCTGCAGCATTGAAGGTCCCAACGAGCACAGTGGTCTCCATCATTCGCAAATGGAAGAAGTTTGGAACCACCAGGACTCTTCCTAGAGCTGGCTGCCCAGCCAAACAGAGCAATCGGGGGAGAAGGGCCTTGGTCAGGGAGGTGACCAAGAACCCGATGGTCACTCTGACAGAGCTCCAGTGTTCCTCTGTGGAGATGGGAGAACCTTCCAGAAAGACAACCATCTCTGCAGCACTCCACCAATCAGGCCTTTATGGTAGAGTGGCCAGACGGACGCCACTCCTCAGTAAAAGACACGACAGCCCGCATGAAGTTTGCCAAAAGGCACTTAAAGGACTCTCAGACCATGAGAAACAAAATTTTCTGGTCTGATGAAACCAAGATTGAACTCTTTGGCCTGAATGCCAAGCGTCATGTCTGGAGGAAACCAGACACTGCTCATCACCTGGCCAATGCCATCCCAACAGTGAAGCATGGTGGCAGCATCATGCTGTGCGGGTGTTTTTCAGCGGCAGGAACTGGGAGACTAGTTAGGGTCAAGGGAAAGATGAATGCAGCAATGTACAGAGAGATCCTTGATTATAACCTGCTCCAGAGCGTTCTGGACCTCCGACTGGGGCGAAGGTTGACCTTCCAACAGGACAACGACCCTAAGCACACAGCCAAGATAACAAAGAAGTGGCTTTAGGACAAGTGTGTGAATGTCCCTGAGTGGCCCAGCCAGAGCCCAAACTTGAACCCGATTGAACATCTTTGGAGAGATCTGAAAATGACTGTGCACCGACGCTCTCCATCCAACCTGATGGAGCTTGAGACGATCTGCAAAGAAGAATTGGAGAAACTGCCCCAAAATAGGTGTGGCAAGCTTGTAGCATCATCCTCAAGAAGACTTGAGGCTGTAATTGCTGCCAAAGGTGCTTCAACAAAGTACTGAGTAAAGGGTGTGAATACTTATGTACATGTGATATTTTATTTATAAAACATGTGCAAAAAATTCTAAACTTTTTTCACCTTGTCATTATGCGGTATTGTGTGTAGAATGCTGAGGAATTCTTTTTATTTAATCCATTTTGGAATTAGGCTGTAACATAATAAAATGTGGAAAAAGTGAAGGGGTATGAATACTTTCCAGATGCACTGTAAACCTTGTTTCACAACATATACGTGTAAACATCGATAGAGCTCTTGCTAATTCACATTTAGCTTTCAAAGTGCGCCGGTTTTGTTCTTGTGGTTGACGCTGAACTTCGTTCGAAATGCTTTTTTTTGGTAGAAAACGGGCACCGATTTTGCCGTGCACAAAGTCTTGAAGTCTTCTTGCCTACCTGTTCCAATACTTTTTCACGGTCAAACTTTGATTCATTTTGAAGTAAACCCCTGTACCTACATGACCTTAAGTGGAATAAGCAATCCATAAGCAATGAGTTATTTAAAATACGTGCTATATACTTTGCTTGTGTTGCTACTAATTTAAATTGAATACGTCGGTCGAGGCCTTTGAAAGATTCTCAGGAAAAAAAAAGAAAAAAAAATCGATCTTATGCTGAGGAAGAACTGCTCACTCAAAGTTTTCAGTGCCTTCATTTCACCAGGACAGCGGTAGAACACACGTCATTTTCCACTATAGCTTGCTAAATAGTTTGTTTTGATTTAGAAATCAGTCACGTGGATAGAAATCCTTAAAGCGAGACCTATTTTCATTGTTTTATGTAAGCTTATGGTAATGTATGTCAGTTTGGCTACTATTACATAGGCCTATAACACATTGAATTTTAACTTTAGCTATGCTGATTGATTGTGAATGTAAGTGATTCTCATCGGTAACGTTATCTGTACAAAGACAAAAGGCGACCTAGTTGTTGCATTCTTGAGCTGGGTAATTTTAAGGAGGCCTATCAAGACAGTTAAGAATATATTAATGATCAGCGCATTTGAAAAACTATTCATTTTCAAAATACTTCTGCTTATGAAAAACTATGCATGATAAGAGTTTGATGTAGCATATCAATTGCCGTGAGAAAATCGGGACCTTTCCTTTCATCTTTTGTTTTCTTCTACGTCTACGTTGGTTTTCTTAAAGATCGCGTTGAGTGGCATGATCAGTACGGACGCGTGCCTGAAGAATCAGTGCATTAAATGTATTTGTTGCTAATTCCACCTTCATACAGTTCATTTTTCATACAGAGCAGAGAGCACAGCTTTCAACATGCAAATCCTATTTTTGAATGTATTAAGTTCCGATAAATCACATCAGTGAAATCTTGTAAAAGCTATAGATGGGTCAAACCTTGATTGCTTTCTACTTATACTAATAATTGAGTATTTCTCTAGAGGAGGGATGTGTTCAACACCTGGAAAGTACTATCTTATAAAAAATTTAAAGGTTTGAGGTTATTTTCAGAACATATTATTTCCAAATCTTTTTGTTAATTTTATTCAGTCTAGAGGAATGTACCTGTGTTGTCTCCAGTGACCGTCTGAAGAAGCATGAAGAACAACATCAAGTCTGACCCCCTCATCCTCATAGTCCACATCCTTCAGTTATGGCTCACACTAACCTGTTGAAAGTTCAAATAACAAAACAACGATAAAAATATTATATATATTATTATATTATAAATATACAGATCATAAAACCAAACATTGTATTGAATTTACATGAAAAGTATAATTTCACTTTGAAAGTGACAGAACGAGCACACAAAGTTTTCACAAACAATAGTTATCATTTTGCATCTCTTACTTACCTTGCCGTGTGAAAGTGTTCTGCATTCCACCTGAGCTTGAGAACTTATAGGTATGAGTCCACGCATAACAGGTCATGTGACAATTCAGTTACTCAATCATCAGTGTGCCTTTGTAAACAATTTTGGATTTTTCTCACTCAATCATTTTCGACATGAAATGTTCACTTGAGTGGTACGCATAGTGTGTATATTGACAAACAACCTCTCTTTGATTAATTGGAGTTCAAATCGTTTGAAAATGGTTTGTATTATTTGAAAGATCCACACTAAATTTCTAAAAATGTCAATGTCTTGCACTACATTATACAGTGGGTGTACATATTGTAGTTCTGACAAATTACATTCTAACTTTATTTACTAAACTGGGACAAGGGATGTTCTAATTTTCATTGTCCAGAGACTTTTTGATGAAGATTCATAAGTAATACTATTTTCACATTTATTTTTCAGTAGCCCTACATTACGGTGGTTCTCAACTAGACTTTTTTTTGTCATTACAAGACATCTTGATCCTCAAGGAACATTTCAAACATATTTGTTCCACACAGATATAAGGGTTCCGGTTGAAGTAATGTAGTGAAAATAACTCTTCAACAACTCTTCCTCAATGAGTTGTTTGCAGCCAGAAAAGTCCTCAATGTGGTGCACATAGTGTATATATTAACAAAACAATCTCTCTCTGATTCATAGGAGCTAGTTCAAATGAATTAAAACTTTGTTTACGTTGTATTATAAAGAAGGACCACAGACAATTTAAAACATGTCCATGTCATCCTATACAGTGTAGAAAGTGTTGTTTTTACAGAGATTACATCCTAACTTTTTTTGGGTCAAGTTCATCATTCACTTGCAATATTACCCAAGTGCCCCCAAGCTACACGCACTCACGTCTTTATGCCGAAATTATATGAATAGAAGCAGTAAACATGTGATGTGTGACCATTAAAGTAACGTCTCAGGTGCTGAGAAGAGAAAGGGGAGAAAGGACAAAAGAAAGAAAGAAAGAGAAACAAAGAAAGACACATTTAGGGTGTCTGAATGAAAACATTAGACTTTTTACACGTTAAATTAAAGGCATTAGACGAACAAACATATCTTGTAAGCGAGCTCATTTAACCAGCTGCGTTTAATAAAATGAGCTTACCACCCATGACAGCCAATGGCATGACTATATTATTTGTTGGGGTTGTTTGTACTGAAAAACGCTTCCATGAAGTCAAGGCGGCATAACTTTAATAGATCGGTGGAAAAAAGCTTTTATAGCAAATTCAGATGACCGTTTGGAAAGTATATTTTTATGATTGTAATTATTATATGATTGTTATTATTATATTTACATACTGTGTTATTTCTATTTTTATTTCTATATTATTAGACTCAAATGGTAGATGGAGTTCATACATGTTCTTGAATCCCAAATGGGACCCCAAACCACAATCTTGCCCAGGGCCCCTATAAGTCTGCTGGCGTCCCTGGCCATACTAGCTCATAAGCATGGAGAAATGAGTTAGTGTTCAAATGATTGGAAAGCTTGTAATTGGTCACACAATTTGTCTAATGTCTACACAAAATAACTGTTTTTCAGAACATGTCAGACTGGATCAAGAAAAGTGCTATGAGGAAATCTCTCAAATTACTGTTACTGGAAAGAGATTACTGAAGTTCACTGAAGAACTAGATATACTGGTCTTTGAAAAGATGTTATCATCCCATCGTGGAATTTGTCTCTCATCAGGTCGAGGGTATAACGTTTGTCCTTTAGATGACTGATATTCTAGATAAGGACTGGTAGTATTCTAGCCAAAAATACATTCTCTATTAAATTCCTTGTCCAAAATTCAACAAGGCCCAAGGTACCTAATATGATATGCTTTTTTGTAAAAAAAAAAAATATATATATATATTATGTTTTAAATTAATTAACATTCAATGCCCATTAATGTAACACCTGCTGTGACTCACCACCTCCACAGTTGATACTGATGTGACAGGAAATACAAACCCGAGCACACATCCACATAATTCTCATTATGAATATGTTTGGATAATTCGTTGAAACCACAAAATTGCATTTCTCTGACATTTCCCCCCAAAAATAACTTTGATAGATCGGGGAAAAAAAGCTTTTATAGCAAATTCAGATGACCGTTTGGAAAGTATATTTTTATGCTTGTAATTATTATATGATTGTTATTATATTTACATACTGTGTTATTTCTATATTATTAGACTCGAATGGTAGATGGAGTTCATACATGTTCTTGAATCCCAAATGGGACCCCAAACCACAATCTTGCCCAGGGCCCCTATAAGTCTGCTGGCGTCCCTGGCCATACTAGCTCATAAGCATGGAGAAATGAGTTAGTGTTCAAATGATTGGAAAGCTTGTAATTGGTCACACAATTTGTCTAATGTCTACACAAAATAACTGTTTTTCAGAACATGTCAGACTGGATCAAGAAAAGTGCTATGAGGAAATCTCTCAAATTACTGTTACTGGAAAGAGATTACTGAAGTTCACTGAAGAACTAGATATACTGGTCTTTGAAAAGATGTTATCATCCCATCGTGGAATTTGTCTCTCATCAGGTCGAGGGTATAACGTTTGTCCTTTAGATGACTGATATTCTAGATAAGGACTGGTAGTATTCTAGCCAAAAATACATTCTCTAATAAATTCCTTGTCTAAAATTCAACAAGGCCCAAGGTACTTAATATGATATGCTTTTTTGTAAAAAAAAAAAAAAAATATATATATATATTATGTTTTAAATTAATTAACATTCAATGCCCATTAATGTAACACCTGCTGTGACTCACCACCTCCACAGTTGATACTGATGTGACAGGAAATACAAACCCGAGCACACATCCACATAATTCTCATTATGAATATGTTTGGATAATTCGTTGAAACCACAAAATTGCATTTCTCTGACATTTCCCCCCAAAAATAACTTTGATAGATCGGGGAAAAAAAGCTTTTATAGCAAATTCAGATGACCGTTTGGAAAGTATATTTTTATGCTTGTAATTATTATATGATTGTTATTATATTTACATACTGTGTTATTTCTATATTATTAGACTCGAATGGTAGATGGAGTTCATACATGTTCTTGAATCCCAAATGGGACCCCAAACCACAATCTTGCCCAGGGCCCCTATAAGTCTGCTGCCGTCCCTGGCCACACTAGCTCATAAGCATGGAGAAATGAGTTAGTGTTCAAATGATTGGAAAGCTTGTAATTGGTCACACAATTTGTCTAATGTCTACACAAAATAAATGTTTTTCAGAACATGTCAGACTGGATCAAGAAAAGTGCTATGAGGAAATCTCTCAAATTACTGTTACTGGAAAGAGATTACTGAAGTTCACTGAAGAACTAGATATACTGGTCTTTGAAAAGATGTTATCATCCCATCGTGGAATTTGTCTCACATCAGGTCGAGGGTATAACGTTTGTCCTTTAGATGACTGATATTCTAGATAAGGACTGGTAGTATTCTAGCCAAAAATACATTCTCTATTAAATTCCTTGTCTAAAATTCAACAAGGCCCAAGGTACCTAACATGACATGCTTTTTTGTAAAAAATAAATAAATATATATATATATATATATTATGTTTTAAATTAATTAACATACAATGCCCATTAATGTAACACCTGCTGTGACTCACCACCTCCACAGTTGATACTGATGTGACAGGAAATACAAACCCGAGCACACATCCACATAATTCTCATTATGAATATGTTTGGATAATTAGTTGAAACCACAAAATTGCATTTCTCTGACATTTCCCCCCAAAAATATAGTATGAAAGGATGCTAGACAATCGATCAGAAAAAGCCAGGAGCAATTGACTTTAAATTGTCGATAGTCGCTTGGCGATGAGATCAAATCAGATGATTGGTTATTGTATCCGTGTGTATGTATGTTTGCATGTGTAAAGTACAAGGTAACGCTACACATTTGACTTATTTCAAGGTTTTAATCTCAGAAATGACTGCCTAAAACATATGGCATGCATAAGGATAAGAATGAGCATTTATTAGGCTAAGAAAGTTTTAGGCCTGAAACTGAATCTCACAATTTACTTAACTACACCCAGTGGCAATGTATCCATCTATGAGTATTTTTAACAGCATTGATTGAAGTTGATTTTAGTAAAAACAGTTACAGCTGTAGTTTTATGACGCAAGCAGATATAAATGGTTAAGATCAAGCTTGATTGCTAGAAATACGGCAGAACTGGTGTTCTCACCCCAGTTTCTTGCCCCCTAGTGGAGAGAGAAAGGAAACACATGGTCACCATGAAAAAATTCATCATGACATCATCGATACGTGATTGACAGCCACTTTCAAAGAGAAGGCAAAAACAGCTTTTTACTCACAGGTGATTGGTCCGATGGTGAGAGGTTTCAAAGGGTTAGACTTAACAGCTGAGCGGGATTTCCTTCTGGAACACACCTGGAAGGAGAGAAGAAGTAGAAAGTTTATAGACATGGATGTTTGACGCTAATGCCGTATCATTGATGGATCGTAGCATAGAATGTTATTATTATCATCATAATCATCATCATTATTATTATTATTATTATTATTGTTATTATTATTATTATTATTATTATTATTATTATTATTATTAATAATAATTATGTTGATTTGATGACTAGAGCAATAAAACCAATATGCTGAATAAATATCAACACAGTCACTCACAGGAGAGCAGGAAAACCTCCTCTGGTCACACAGGCTGAGGCTGCAGTGCAGGAAGACGTCCTGGTAGTCTCCCTGGTACAGGAACAGCAGAGCAGAGAAACGAGCCTGGAGGGACGAGCCGCTCTCATCCACTGTCACCTGGCTTCCATCACTGGGACACCTGTGAGACAGTAAAGGTCAGGATCATACTTTCCTTCTGTTACTCCATTACATCCTGGTCTGTTCCTGTGCAGTTCACTATAATAACAATACAAATAATAATAATAATAATAATAATAATAATAATAATAATACAATTAATAATAATAATAATAATAATAATAATAAAAATGATCATAATAATAATAATCAATCATTGTATAGAGAGCAATAATTATGAAATATAATAGCTACTTGTTCTGAACCAGGAAGTATTTGGCCCGTCCATCAGGGTTGGGGGTGTGAGTGGCGTAGCAGTCCTCCAGAACCACCACAAAGCGCGAATCCCTCTCTTCAACAGACACGCCCACATAAAGGGCAGAACCAAGTGGCAGGGAGACTGGGCCCTGTGGGTAAGGCTCTGTGTAGTTGGAGTTGTGGTACAGAGACATGAAGGCTGTGGCCTTAGAGCCCACACCTGCAACACCTTCAAATCTGTCGAGAAGCAACACAAATAATTCATGTTTTGAGTCAACTGAAATACACATAAAAGTGTAATATCCTGTGTTCTATACCAGTGGTTCCCAACCCAGTCCTCAAAGACCCCCACCCTTTTCAGGTATTTAATCTTCCAAGTTTCTAACACACCAGGTTTAATTAGTCTCATACAGAAAGTCCTTGACTAATTGCACCAGGTGTGCTGGCACTAGGTAACATCCAATTCCTGGCATGGCTGGGGGTCCTTGAGGACTGGGTTGGGAACCACTGTTCTTTACTGAAGTCACCATCAAGTGCACTCTAGCAGGGACACTTACAGCGGGTGAGGTCTAACAGCCACACTCAGATCACTTTCTGTCTCCAGAGGATAAGCACAGGAAAAAGGGATGCTGAGAGGAAGGATGAACTGGTTCTTGTTAGAGTCGCCTGAAGACATGTTCTGCACTGGGTAGACAAAGAGACTGTTGGAGTAGATCGCATGGGTTCTGTTGGTCTGAAATACAAGAGGAGAAGACCGCTCGGAAAGTTAGGCAACAGTGTGGGCTGAATATAACTGACTATGTAGAGATGTATTTACTTGTTCAGTCTTAAGAAATTATTCAATACATTTTTGTGTTTCGTAATAAAAGAAAGTTAGAGTTGGGCAAGGTAGCATCAAAAAGTAAATTTATTTTATTGAACAAACATGGATTAAAATGTCTATTCAGCATGTTATATTTTGTTTAAAATCAATAATTTGGCTATGCCATTGGACTAGAAATAAGGACTTTAATTCTTTACAGAAAATAGCTTTTTACTTATTGTTTATGTGATCCCAGTATCCAATGCCGACACTGAGCTAGAACAATGTGCTTCAACCATCAAAGAATAAACTGTGTTTAAATAACATCTCTCACTGTCAAAGTGTTTCCACAGAGGCTGTCTGTGCGGTTCACTCGGTACCACGCTGTCCCGTTCAAAGCCCGGTACCCAGAGCAGACGCGGTCAGCCAGGTGGGCAGTAGAAGCATCCAACCCGGCCACAGTGAGGTGGGCTAGTGGCAGACCTAGCTGCAGTTCGTTCCGCCCGCATATAAGCTCGGGAGTCCAGGAATCGGGATGTTTAGCTTGTTACGAGGAGAAATGGGAGATGAGAGAAGGAAGAAAAAGGAGAAAAGAGTAATCTGAATTTTAAGGAGTACTTTTACTTAACGTTTACTTGTGGCAATATATTTGAATAAGATATATCATGCATTGATAATGCCTGGTAAAGAAACAATCGGTCTTTTCAAAAAGTGTTATAGTATACCACTAATGTATCACTATATGAACAGGCAGGACAATTTGAGTTCTAAATACACAAGTGAAAATCAGCTTGATGTTCTTTAAAAAAAAAGCGATACATAATTGGTTTACATTGTTACGCTAATACAAAAAATATGGGTATGACACATTTTTATTTAAGTAGATGGGTATAGAAGGCAGTAAGATTTACTTTCTGATTTACCTTCACAGATGACTCCAGCATCTTCATGATGGCCACAATTGTGAATTCCAAAGCCCAGATGTCTACAATCTGTTATAGACGACTCGTTTCCTGAGCATCCAACATCATCCATCCAGATCTGACCGCTGCCTTGTCCAAAGTGAGCACTGCTTAATGCAGACTGAGCTCTGCCACAGCCCAGCTGTCTGCACACCACCTGAGCATCACTCAGGTCCCAGAAGTCATCACACACTGTCCCCCACTGGCCTTGATGGAAGACCTCCACTCTGCCAGAACAGGAGCTGCTTCCTCCGTTAGCCAGGCGGACTTCCCCCTCCATGGCTGACGTGTTGCTGGTCACTGAGGGAGTAGGGGGCCCCCTGGTGGTGCTGGAGGGAGAGACTGGTCTGGTGGAGAGTGTCGCCGGAGGGCTGGTGGAGTTGGCGACCGGACGACCTGGAAATGTGAACAGGAAGTGTTGGAACAGTGTTCTTTTAATAAGAAGTACACACATTTTTACGGTAATAGGATTCTACCGTTGTTCCTTATTAAATATACGGTTTTAAAATGGGTTATGTGAAATAAATCATTAAAATCTCACTGCCAAAAACAACAAGAATATTGTAATACTTGTTGTATGATGAATAATTGATCAGATACCAACATCACAGAAAGCAATACAAAACTTTAGTAAATGTGTAACATATTATGGCTAAAATATGCAATATCTAAGTCTAGAAAATCGAGGTGGATGTGATCCAGATTTTGAATTACAGCCCAACAAGCCAACCTCCTGAATCTCTGATCCCGCCCATCCCTCTCCTAAGCCCCTCCCTTCAAATGGTGTTTAAACATGCCTGAGCGCTGAGACACACCCGTTCGCTAGGTAAAGCTAGGTCTAAATGCTCTGATGCAGCCGTGCTTTTAAGCAGGAGTGTGCACGCGAGGTGATTGGCAGGAAGGTAGCCATGCCTCCTTGTAACAAATGTCCTGATAGGCTCGATTTTAACGGGCTTCCAAATAATTTTCAGAGGCTGAACACAGGGTGCTCATATAGAGCGCATCTTCTCTCAAGAGTATTTTATGTATTGATATCTGCCAGGATGTAGGTAGTTCATGTAAACTATGTTACAAAAATGTTGTTGCTAGAAAACCAAACTTACATTCTGCACCTTTCACATAAATTAAATAAAATATGAACATGTACCTACCTTCACAGATGACTCCAGCATCTTCATTATGGCCACAATTGTGAATTCCAAAGCCCAGATGTGTACAATTTGTTATAGATGACTCATTTCCTGAGCATCCAACATCATCCATCCAGATCTGACCGCTGCCTTGTCCAAAGTGAGCATTACTTAATGCAGACTGAGCTCTGCCACAGCCCAGCTGTCTACACACCACCTGAGCATCACTCAGGTCCCAGAAGTCATCACACACTGTCCCCCACTGGCCTTGATGGTAGACTTCCACTCTGCCAGAACAGGAGCTGCTTCCTCCGTTAGCCAGGCGGACTTCCCCCTCCATGGCTGACGTGTTGCTGGTCACTGAGGGAGTAGGGGGCCCCCTGGTGGTGCTGGAGGGAGAGACTGGTCTGGTGGAGAGTGTCGCCGGAGGGCTGGTGGAGTTGGCGACCGGACGACCTGGAAATGTGAACAGGAAGTGTTGGAACAGTGTTCTTTTAATAAGAAGTACGCACATTTTTACGGTAATAGGATTCTACCGTTGTTCCTTATTAAATATACGGTTTTAAAATGGGTTATGTGAAATAAATCATTAAAATCTCACTGCCAAAAACAACAAGAATATTGTAATACTTGTTGTATGATGAATAATTGATCAGATACCAACATCACAGAAAGCAATACAAAACTTTAGTAAATGTGTAACATATTATGGCTAAAATATGCAATATCTAAGTCTAGAAAATCGAGGTGGATGTGATCCAGATTTTGAATTACAGCCCAACAAGCCAACCTCCTGAATCTCTGATCCCGCCCATCCCTCTCCTAAGCCCCTCCCTTCAAATGGTGTTTAAACATGCCTGAGCGCTGAGACACACCCGTTCGCTAGGTAAAGCTAGGTCTAAATGCTCTGATGCAGCCGTGCTTTTAAGCAGGAGTGTGCACGCGAGGTGATTGGCAGGAAGGTAGCCATGCCTCCTTGTAACAAATGTCCTGATAGGCTCGATTTTAACGGGCTTCCAAATAATTTTCAGAGGCTGAACACAGGGTGCTCATATAGAGCGCATCTTCTCTCAAGAGTATTTTATGTATTGATATCTGCCAGGATGTAGGTAGTTCATGTAAACTATGTTACAAAAATGTTGTTGCTAGAAAACCAAACTTACATTCTGCACCTTTCACATAAATTAAATAAAATATGAACATGTACCTACCTTCACAGATGACTCCAGCATCTTCATTATGGCCACAATTGTGAATTCCAAAGCCCAGATGTGTACAATTTGTTATAGATGACTCATTTCCTGAGCATCCAACATCATCCATCCAGATCTGACCGCTGCCTTGTCCAAAGTGAGCATTGCTTAATGCAGACTGAGCTCTGCCACAACCCAGCTGTCTGCACACCACCTGAGCATCCACTCAGGTCCCAGAGGTCATCACACACTGTCCCCCACTGGCCTTGATGGTAGACTTCCACTCTGCCAGAACAGGAGCTGCTTCCTCCGTTAGCCAGGCGGACTTCCCCCTCCATGGCTGACGTGTTGCTGGTCACTGAGGGAGTAGGGGGCCCCCTGGTGGTGCTGGAGGGAGAGACTGGTCTGGTGGAGAGTGTCGCCGGAGGGCTGGTGGAGTTGGCGACCGGACGACCTGGAAATGTGAACAGGAAGTGTTGGAACAGTGTTCTTTTAATAAGAAGTACGCACATTTTTACGGTAATAGGATTCTACCGTTGTTCCTTATTAAAAATACGGTTTTTAAAATGGGTTATGTGAAATAAATCATTAAAATCTCACTGCCAAAAACAACAAGAATATTGTAATACTTGTTGTATGATGAATAATTGATCAGATACCAACATCACAGAAAGCAATACAAAACTTTGGTAAATGTGTAACATATTATGGCTAAAATATGCAATATCTAAGTCTAGAAAATCGAGGTGGATGTGATCCAGATTTTGAATTACAGCCCAACAAGCCAACCTCCTGAATCTCTGATCCCGCCCATCCCTCTCCTAAGCCCCTCCCTTCAAATGGTGTTTAAACATGCCTGAGCGCTGAGACACACCCGTTCGCTAGGTAAAGCTAGGTCTAAATGCTCTGATGCAGCCGTGCTTTTAAGCAGGAGTGTGCACGCGAGGTGATTGGCAGGAAGGTAGCCATGCCTCCTTGTAACAAATGTCCTGATAGGCTCGATTTTAACGGGCTTCCAAATAATTTTCAGAGGCTGAACACAGGGTGCTCATATAGAGCGCATCTTCTCTCAAGAGTATTTTATGTATTGATATCTGCCAGGATGTAGGTAGTTCATGTAAACTATGTTACAAAAATGTTGTTGCTAGAAAACCAAACTTACATTCTGCACCTTTCACATAAATTAAATAAAATATGAACATGTACCTACCTTCACAGATGACTCCAGCATCTTCATTATGGCCACAATTGTGAATTCCAAAGCCCAGATGTGTACAATTTGTTATAGATGACTCATTTCCTGAGCATCCAACATCATCCATCCAGATCTGACCGCTGCCTTGTCCAAAGTGAGCATTGCTTAATGCAGACTGAGCTCTGCCACAACCCAGCTGTCTACACACCACCTGAGCATCACTCAGGTCCCAGAGGTCATCACACACTGTCCCCCACTGGCCTTGATGGTAGACTTCCACTCTGCCAGAACAGGAGCTGCTTCCTCCGTTAGCCAGGCGGACTTCCCCCTCCATGGCTGACGTGTTGCTGGTCACTGAGGGAGTAGGGGGCCCCCTGGTGGTGCTGGAGGGAGAGACTGGTCTGGTGGAGAGTGTCGCCGGAGGGCTGGTGGAGTTGGCGACCGGACGACCTGGAAATGTGAACAGGAAGTGTTGGAACAGTGTTCTTTTAATAAGAAGTACGCACATTTTTACGGTAATAGGATTCTACCGTTGTTCCTTATTAAAAATACGGTTTTTAAAATGGGTTATGTGAAATAAATCATTAAAATCTCACTGCCAAAAACAACAAGAATATTGTAATACTTGTTGTATGATGAATAATTGATCAGATACCAACATCACAGAAAGCAATACAAAACTTTGGTAAATGTGTAACATATTATGGCTAAAATATGCAATATCTAAGTCTAGAAAATCGAGGTGGATGTGATCCAGATTTTGAATTACAGCCCAACAAGCCAACCTCCTGAATCTCTGATCCCGCCCATCCCTCTCCTAAGCCCCTCCCTTCAAATGGTGTTTAAACATGCCTGAGCGCTGAGACACACCCGTTCGCTAGGTAAAGCTAGGTCTAAATGCTCTGATGCAGCCGTGCTTTTAAGCAGGAGTGTGCACGCGAGGTGATTGGCAGGAAGGTAGCCATGCCTCCTTGTAACAAATGTCCTGATAGGCTCGATTTTAACGGGCTTCCAAATAATTTTCAGAGGCTGAACACAGGGTGCTCATATAGAGCGCATCTTCTCTCAAGAGTATTTTATGTATTGATATCTGCCAGGATGTAGGTAGTTCATGTAAACTATGTTACAAAAATGTTGTTGCTAGAAAACCAAACTTACATTCTGCACCTTTCACATAAATTAAATAAAATATGAACATGTACCTACCTTCACAGATGACTCCAGCATCTTCATTATGGCCACAATTGTGAATTCCAAAGCCCAGATGTGTACAATTTGTTATAGATGACTCATTTCCTGAGCATCCAACATCATCCATCCAGATCTGACCGCTGCCTTGTCCAAAGTGAGCATTGCTTAATGCAGACTGAGCTCTGCCACAACCCAGCTGTCTGCACACCACCTGAGCATCACTCAGGTCCCAGAGGTCATCACACACTGTCCCCCACTGGCCTTGATGGTAGACTTCCACTCTGCCAGAACAGGAGCTGCTTCCTCCGTTAGCCAGGCGGACTTCCCCCTCCATGGCTGACGTGTTGCTGGTCACTGAGGGAGTAGGGGGCCCCCTGGTGGTGCTGGAGGGAGAGACTGGTCTGGTGGAGAGTGTCGCCGGAGGGCTGGTGGAGTTGGCGACCGGACGACCTGGAAATGTGAACAGGAAGTGTTGGAACAGTGTTCTTTTAATAAGAAGTACGCACATTTTTACGGTAATAGGATTCTACCGTTGTTCCTTATTACAAATACGGTTTTTAAAATGGGTTATGTGAAATAAATCATTAAAATCTCACTGCCAAAAACAACAAGAATATTGTAATACTTGTTGTATGATGAATAATTGATCAGATACCAACATCACAGAAAGCAATACAAAACTTTGGTAAATGTGTAACATATTATGGCTAAAATATGCAATATCTAAGTCTAGAAAATCGAGGTGGATGTGATCCAGATTTTGAATTACAGCCCAACAAGCCAACCTCCTGAATCTCTGATCCCGCCCATCCCTCTCCTAAGCCCCTCCCTTCAAATGGTGTTTAAACATGCCTGAGCGCTGAGACACACCCGTTCGCTAGGTAAAGCTAGGTCTAAATGCTCTGATGCAGCCGTGCTTTTAAGCAGGAGTGTGCACGCGAGGTGATTGGCAGGAAGGTAGTCATGCCTCCTTGTAACAAATGTACTGATAGGCTCGATTTTAACGGGCTTCCAAATAATTTTCAGAGGCTGAACACAGGGTGCTCATATAGAGCGCATCTTCTCTCAAGAGTATTTTATGTATTGATATCTGCCAGGATGTAGGTAGTTCATGTAAACTATGTTACAAAAATGTTGTTGCTAGAAAACCAAACTTACATTCTGCACCTTTCACATAAATTAAATAAAATATGAACATGTACCTACCTTCACAGATGACTCCAGCATCTTCATTATGGCCACAATTGTGAATTCCAAAGCCCAGATGTGTACAATTTGTTATAGATGACTCATTTCCTGAGCATCCAACATCATCCATCCAGATCTGACCGCTGCCTTGTCCAAAGTGAGCATTGCTTAATGCAGACTGAGCTCTGCCACAACCCAGCTGTCTACACACCACCTGAGCATCGCTCAGGTCCCAGAGGTCATCACACACTGTCCCCCACTGGCCTTGATGGTAGACTTCCACTCTGCCAGAACAGGAGCTGCTTCCTCCGTTAGCCAGGCGGACTTCCCCCTCCATGGCTGACGTGTTGCTGGTCACTGAGGGAGTAGGGGGCCCCCTGGTGGTGCTGGAGGGAGAGACTGGTCTGGTGGAGAGTGTCGCCGGAGGGCTGGTGGAGTTGGCGACCGGACGACCTGGAAATGTGAACAGGAAGTGTTGGAACAGTGTTCTTTTAATAAGAAGTACACACATTTTTACGGTAATAGGATTCTACCGTTGTTCCTTATTAAATATACGGTTTTAAAATGGGTTATGTGAAATAAATCATTAAAATCTCACTGCCAAAAACAACAAGAATATTGTAATACTTGTTGTATGATGAACAATTGATCAGGAAGTGTTGGAACAGTCTTCTTTTAATAGATAGGTCTCAGATTTCAGTGTCCTGAAACATTCTATAATATTGTGGGATACAGACATTTTTGCACACCAACACCAACACACACACACACACAAACCACCCACAGTCGCAAAGCGACTTTTGTTTATCCCTTTCTGTGTGGAGTTTGCATGTTCTCCCCGTGTTTGCGTGGGTTTCCTCCGGGTACTCCGGTTTCCTCCCACAGTCTAAAAACATGCAGGTTAATTGGTGACTCTAAATTGCCCGTAGGTGTGAATGTGAGCGTGAGTTGTTGTCGGTCCCTATGTGTCAGCCCTGTGATAGACTGGCGACCTGTCCAGGGTGTACTCTGCCTCTCGCCCTGTGTCTGCTGGGATAGGCTCCAGCCCCTCCGTGACCCTGTACAGGATAAACGGTAAAGTGGAGGGATGGATATTATTTAATCTTCTCTGTCTGGCAGGCAATCTGGTTCAAGTGGAAGCAGAAGTGATGTCATATCCTGGCGACGCAGTCAACCTAAAGTGTACAGCCAATGAGAGTACTGGTGTCCAATTAACTCAGGTTAAAATCATATGAATGTTGAAAATTATGAAAATAACTCACAACAAATAGTGCTTTCAACACGAGAAGGTAAAAACCAGAAGCCAGGTAGATAAAATAAGTGCATCCCTGACCTAAGAGCCAAGCTGAGAGCTAAGCAAGTGCTATAATAAACATCAGGATAAAAAAACCATCGCAAACCTAATACAAACAATTTCTTCGTACAAACATTTACAATATGCCCACACACATTTTTACAACATGCCTATAATATGCCTATGCAGACATACATTATTCACTTCTAAGAAAGATTTAATCACTTAATGTAGTGTCATTTCAAACTGCAATTAGACTAGTGTTGTTTGTGTTGTTTGAACATTTGATGCAAAACCATGGTTGCCCTCATCTAACTAGCTGCACCCTGTCCTCTGTCTAAAGGTGTCTTGGATTTACATGTCCGAGGTAGTCCAGAGTTTGAGAGTGGCTGTATTCCACCCTATCTTTGGCACCAGCTACCCCATATCCCCTCTGAGGGAACGTATCCGCTTCACCTCTATCCCCGCCACCATAACAAACGCCTCCATCAAAATTACTGATGTCAGGATGACTGACCAGGGAATCTACAGCTGTGAATATGACACCTATCCCAACACGGGGAGAACATGCAAACTCCACACAGAAAGGCCCTTGGGTCAGGTGGGGATCCACCGGAGCCACCGAGTATATTAAATAATATACTAGTCAGTAATACAGTCTGTGAGTTATGAGAAATTAAAAAAGAGGATGTGTATGAGAGCAGGAAGTACATTTTGCAAACAGGTAATAAATCAAATTTTTTTTTTTTTTACTTGTCAGTAGGCAATATAGAAAGTAAAGAGATAACTTTTGTTTAACAGGGGAAAAATTTGAGGCTCAGAAGGAATCTCTGTTTAATAGGGTCCACAATAAAATAAGACAACACACACAGCTTGCTCTATCGCACCGTTGTGACGAAGAGAGAGCTGAGCCAGAAGGCAAAGCTCTCCATCTACCGGTCTATCTTCGTTCCTACTCTCACCTATGGTCATGAAGGGTAGGTCATGACCGAAAGAATGAGATTGCGGATACAAGCGGCGGAAATGAGTTTCCTCCGGAGGGTGGCTGGCATCTCCCTTAGGGATAGGGTGAGAAGTTCAACCATTCGTGAGGGACTCGGAGTAGAGCCGCTGCCTCTTTGCATAGAAAGGAGCCAGTTGAGGTGGTTCGGGCATCTAGTAAAGATGCCACCTGGCCGCCTCCCTAGGGAGGTGTTCCAGGCACGTCCAGCTGGGCGGAGGCCGCGGGGCAGACCTAGGACCAGGTGGAGGGATTATATCTCCACACTGGCCTGGGAACGCCTTGGAATCCCCCAGTCAGAGCTGGTAAATGTGGCCTGGGAAAGGGAAGTTTGGGATGCCCTGCTTGAACTGCTACCTCCGCGACCCGACCCCGGACAAAGCGGATGACGATGATGATGATGATGAACACACACACACACACACACACACACACACACACACACACACACACACAGTCAAATAGAAATAAATAAATAAATAGAAAAATGTTATAAAACAAAAACACAATTAGTTTTTCAAAAAGCCTACACACCCTACCACATAATTCAGCCGTCATAATATTACATACAGAATCTTTCAAGCCAGATGTATTTGTAGTATATTTGTAATTTTTGCAGTTCACAACTCAGCTGAGTCCTATTCTCACAATTAAATTCTAAAGGCCTTTACACACCGGAGGCGTGACGAATAAACGATACGAAAAAAACGTCCCCGGTGTTTAAAGACCTTAATATTACTGTAATACTATCATATTATATAGGTTCAGGTGGCGTTCGTAGATGTACACAATCAAAACCACTTACGAGCTCTTCTCAACTAGTTTATTATATCTGGTCACAGTGTTACACTCTCTCTCTTTCTCTCTCTTCTCTTTTTTTCCCAAAACCCCCCTTACGTTCAAACGTGACCGATCCATTGTCAATCCAATTAGGTGTAATGCTAATTCATCACAAATCATATTATTCTAGATTTGTCTAAAGATTCATACAACTTAACTCATACTCTTACACTACCTCCCCTTTACAAAAGAAAGGTCCTCATTTCAGAATGTAATAACATAAAAAAATTATCTGCACACTGTACATATATAACATTAACCAATCTTAACAGGCAGTTGATAAGAACAATCAAATATCAAATATCAGATATAATAAGGTAACCATATCAGTATAAACCAACCATTTCCTTCTAATGTGATACATTTTAAACATTTGTTTTCAGACTTGCACTATCAAATCTTCTCACTGACTATATTATAGGTATTTTGTTGGCAAGGGCACGAGGATCAGAGTTATATTCAGAACACTTTATTTCCAAACCCTTTGTTATTTTTTTTGTTTTAGGGTAAAAATCTTAAAGAGTGAGCAGTGAGCGTAAAGATAAACCAAGGTTACCCGTGTTGTTGCCAGTGACTGTCTGGACGAGCAGGGAGAACAACATTAAGACTGACCCCCTCATCATTATGGTCCTCATCCTTCACTTCAACACACAAACCTGTCGGAAGGACATCAATACCAAAAGGCCAGAAACTCACAACCAAACACCACATTCAATTCAATGTGAACAGCATGTTTTTCCTTTGAACAGTGGAGTTATCATTTTGCTTCTCGTACTTACCTTACCAGGTGAATGTCCTATGTTCTGGACTCCACTTGAACTTGAGAATTTATAAGTTCACAAAAATCTGAACCCACACAAAAGATATCATGTGACTATTTACTTTAAAGGGAGTTCAGTTACTCAATAATCAGCATTACAATTTATCATTGTCATAAAACACACAAAAAGAAACAAGAATGACACATTTATTATCTAGAACTTATGCAGTTCTGGCTAAAGGTACAAGCAAGGCCATTGTATTCCGATAAAACAATGGCATTTTGGTCGCCAAGGCACATTTTGAACATATTTGTTTGACACCTGCCTCACCTATTTGAACCCTGTACCCTGGCTGTTGTCCAAACTGAGTCGATCAAACAATTACTAATATTAGAACTTGGTGGACAATTAGATGAAATATAACCATTTTAATCGATATCCAACATCCAAATGACATCAAATGTGGGTTTGATGTATTGGATATGTGATTCACTAGTTTTACACTTCAATCTCCTTAGAAGTATCATCTTAAAAGTATTTTTACTTCTGTCATCGCTTACATTCCTTTAAAGCACTGCAAAAAAACTGGTGGTGAACTTTCACACTCTCATGTTAGTTGATATGTCCCTTTGTTGACAGACCACACACAAGTAGAGTTCCCATAAAAGTAATCCACAATGACTTCCTCTTAGTGAATGAGTTATTTTCAGCATAGAATGTTGATTGTGTATCTATTGACATAGAATCCTTGGCTCTGAAAGGTAAGAGCAAGTGGATGAAATCAAATCAAACAAAAAAACAACTTTGTTTTGTTTTCAGTTTAAGTATAACATAATAAAAAAATTCACAGCAAAACTCACTTTCATAGAAAATATTAATATAATTTAATATATTCCCACAGGAATTAGAATCTAACTTTATTTAATTATCTGCCACGAGTGATGTAGGCTACAAATAATTATTGTCCTGCGATTCCACACTCTTGAAATTAAGAATAATAAGTAATCCTATTTGCATGCATATCCTCCAGCGCTCGGCTCAGCCACGGTGACGGCTGTCAGGCCAGGGAGGGCTTTGGGGATGTAGTAGAAGGCTGGCATGAGGAAGGTCAAGGAAACCAGCAGAGAATACACACCTAACAGACAACACATTGAGCAAGGCTGGGACAAGAGAACCATTGTTGAAGTTCCCCATACCTGCTGTCTGAGTGTGTGTGTGTGTGTGTGTGTGTGTGTGTGTGTGTGTGTGTGTGTGTGTGTGTGTGTGGTGGTGGTGGTGGTGGTGGTGGGGTCTGTGTGGGTGTTTGTGGACGGTTACCAAACACAGATACAGTACAGAGTAACATAGCTGACCATCAGGTTAAGGTAGACACAGAAACGTGAACTGTTGTCTTTATTTGAATTATTACAGTGAATGAAGACGTGCATATAATTATTTTTGTCCGGCCAGTAGGACTAGCCGCCCCTTTTCACTAGCAGTACCAATCGAAAACAAATCGGGTGTAACTTAGCAACATCGGATCGCGTCTACAATACAATATTAGCTAACACTCTTGTGAACAAAATTATTATAATATTGATAATGGTACTACACTTGAAATAAAATATGATGAAACAGTCAAAACTCTAAAGCTTAACTATAATTCAGTATTACCGTATGTGAAGACAAAGTTTAATAAATCATAATAAGCACACTTTGGAATTTTACTTGTATCGTACAATACAGTGAGTTGGTCTCTTGTTTGTCCTGCTGCCCTCTATCTAGCTCTCTCCCATACACAGACACAACACACTTCATACATATTGAGAAATCGGTAGGGCCATTTGGTGATTTTACAAATGACTGCCCTTACCAGGCTAGTGATGGGTCCAAGCTAAAATGCCCATTTTGAGCTTGTGTAGCTTTTACCCCAAAGTAACCCAGCCTAAATGTATCCATCTATGAATTTATTTTTTAACACCATTGATTTTAGTCAAATCTGTTACAGCTATAGTTTTAAGAAGGAAGCAGATATAACTGGTTAAGTATGAGCTTGATTGACAGATATACTTTACGTTCTCACTCCAGTTTCTTGTTCCCTTGTGGAGAGAGAGAAGAAACACACCGTCACCATGACAAAGTTCATCATGACATCACTGATTGACAGCCACTTCATTAGACAGAAGGACACAAACAGCTTTTAACTCACAGGTAATTGGTCCGATGGTGAGAGGTTTAAGAGGGTTAGACTTAAAAGCTGAACGGGATTTCCTTCTGGAACACACCTGGAAGGAGACAAGAGGTAGACAAGAGAAAGTTTACAGACATGGATGTTAGATGCTAATGATGTATCATTGATGGATCATAGCATAAAGAATGTTGATTTGATTAATAAAGCAATACAACAAATATGCAGCATAAATGTCAACACAGTCTAATCGCTAAAAATAAGTAGGACTCACAGGAGAGCAGGAGGAACTCCTCTGGTCACACAGGCTGAGGCTGCAGTGCAGGAAGACGTCCTGGTAGTCTCCCTGGTACAGGAGCAGCAGAGCAGAGAAACGAGCCTGGAGGGACGAGCCACTCTCATCCAGTTTAACAAAGTGCTTCTCAGTCGGACATCTTTGGGAGAGGATGGACATGTGATATGAACATAAAACAGATCACACACAAAAAACAGACAGCTCAAACACTGATGAATTGGACCTTGTGCACACGCTTTCATGATTAATTACAAAATAAACAAAATACAAAATCCACAAAATAAAATAACCACACACCTTTTCTGAATTAGGTAGATCCGCATCAAATCGTTAGGGCTGGAAGAGTGAGAAGCATAACATTCTTCCAGAACAACCACAAAACGTTCGCTCTCCGTCTCGTCTACGGTAACACCCACATACAGGACAGAGCCCACATCCTTTGTGATAGAGCCTGCAGGGTAAGGCTCTGTATAATTGGCGTTCTGGAAGAGCGACATGGTTGCCTGGACTGCGGTGCCCATTCCAACTGCTGCATTGTCAACACTGCCAAACAGATACACATTTATTTATTAAAGTGTTATCGTTTTAGAATGAATCACTGGCTTTACTTCCGAATGCTGTTCATCGTTTAGGGGCCGTGTCCATTGAACGCGTTTTTTCAAATTCCTGCGCCTCTTCCCCATTCATTACTAATGTGAAGACGCGCTTGGCGCGCTCCTTTTTCAAAGCGGCGCGCCTCGCGTGTTTTTGAGCTGCGTTTTTCCATTTTGGGCGGACCGCTCAAGTTGAAAATAGTTCAACTTTTGCTAAAGCGCGGCGCTCGTCAATGTCACTTGTTGACAGTCGACCAATCAAAATTGATTAAAGGCGGGACTAAAACTAAATACATAAACAAACGCTGCCATTGAAGAAAATTAATTCAGCCATCTCAGATTTCCGAAAGGTGTACGTTCGTACATTAAAAGGGTGCACGTTCGTACATTAAGAGTGCTTGTCCTGTAACATGTTGACATAAACGATAAGTTACATACATTCGAAGAATTTTGCTCTTTTAGGCCTAATGTTGTGACCCTGGTCTAGTGACAGTGTACCCGGGGAAGAATGTTGTGGGGGGGGGGGGGGGGGGGGGGGGACGACTACATGTTACGGGCGTTAGATCGGCCAAAGAATGAGTAGGCTATAGTTGTCAAATCTTACAGCTATGACTAGGATTTGGTTTCTATAATTGTTTATTATAATAACTAATCACCCCATTAGCGTTACGAAAAAGACTAAAATCTGTAACGTTAGTAGCTAGCATGCTGCGAGACTAACCACCATAGGCGCTATGGCGGTTGCATAGCAACAAAAAAGGCGTCCGTGACGGTGAAGCGCTTTGATAAAGCGTTGAAAGCGTAAATTTCAATGAAAAGTCGCAGCGCCTCGCGTGTCTTTGGCCGATCCAACGGGAAGTCCCCCCCCCCCCCCCCCCCAACTACCTTAGAGTAGTTCATAGAATATTTCTGATTATAAAAATGTTGCCAACACCATTTAACTTTGAATTGTATTGAATTCAGTTCTTCCAGATCTCTACTCTACATTGAGCAAACACTTACGACAGGTAGGGTCGGACTGCGATGTTGATGCCGCTATCTCCGTCCAGAGGATAGGCACAGGTGAACGGCACGCTCAGGGGTCGCACAAAGGACACGATGGGTACCGGGTACACAAACAAACTGTTGGAGTACAAGGCATGGGTGCCATTGGTCTGAAGGTGGGAGAGGAGAAGGGGGATTAAAAGGGGCATAAAAAAGCAAATAGAAACTTCTATCACTTTAATCAGACGCTTGAGCAGTCCCTCACCCTCAGTGTGTTTCCACAGGTGCCCTCGGTGCGCTCCACTCTGTACCATACTGTGCCATCTTTTTCAGCGTGGTCATGGCAACGAGGGTCGGCCAGGTGAGCGCTGAATGCATCCAGGCCAATGGTCTGCAGTTTAGCCTGCTGGAGGCCCACCTCCATGACACTGTGACCACAGTGCAGCACGGGCTCAGGTAGACCAGGGTGACCTGAGTCGGGTGGAAGGGTGGGGTATTATTATTATGGTAGTATTTAACGGCATAAAACAACCTCTTCCACCAGCATGGGTTTTTAACCAAAATGTTGCCTATTTTCTGTTTTTACTATAGCCCTTTATCTCAAGATGTATACACTCTACAAACATGGTTGATGGCTTCAGTTGAAGAGGACACTTGTACCATTTGTTATATTAGTTGAATTGTATTCAAGGTTTAGTTGTCAAGCATTGATTCCACAAATACCACCCCAGAAATAAAGAAAAAAAGTTAAAGTTATAATTATTTTAGTTACAAAGCCACACAAAGTGTGCATGTGAATAAACTCTCAGATGGTGCTACATGTTAATGACTACATGCACAAAATGTTTTGCTGATATCTAAATCTCTAATCTCTTTTTATAAGCTTTTTTCTAAAGAATTGTATAGGTGTCCCTTGAATTATCCAAAAGGGGACTCCTTGTGGCCTAATATATAAAATCTTACTTGCTCCAAATTCTTTCTTTTAACTCAAATAATTGATTGCAGAACAAGTCATTAGGGTTGACTGAAGCAATGGAGCAGGATTTGCCGAATCCAATCGAGTGTTATACTAGTCTGCGCTGCAATAGGTGGGCGCCTCTGTGACTCACTTGTGGTGAAAGAGGTGCTGGCGCACAGAAAATACGTATCCATACCAAGTAAAACTACCAACATCCTATATCTTGTTGTAAAGAATACAGAAGGAAGAAGGCGATTCCGGTTGGCTTTTTCGCAAATTGCGTTTATTTCCATTTTTTTTAAAGCGATGACGCACTACATAACCAGAAAACGTTGGGAATTTTGCCTGTGGCTAGCGAGATTCAAACACAAGCAGCGTTACAAATATTGAACGGATTACCTTTAATTTTTTTGTATGATGGCTATAAATCGGGGGTTCTTCAAAAGGTAAGACATGTGATTTTGCTGCAGTTTTTCATTGATAAGCTGGATGTTACTACATATATTGGCAAGACCGGACGTTATGAAGTTTTAAACCTAGGCAGCGAAAATGTGAACATTTTGATTTTGTGCTTGCCTGTAAACGTTTTATACTTTATATTTGTGTATGGGCACTGTTTTCATTATTTTGGAGATGGTTTATGGTGGTTGATATTGTGTTTGTGAGCGTAGGGGCTAATTGTTTATCAGGAGTGGACAGGGTATATTAACGTTAGCATGGTGATTAGCCATATGCTGAATGGAAAGTGCTGCAATCGGAAGGTGGAAGAGAAAAACAATTTTTTTTAGTAGAAGCCTTGGTACTACTTTACCTTTATCAAATAGTAGTTTTTGCACAAAACAGATTAGATTGATACTCATTTCTTACTTATAAACAGATGAAATGGTCATGACCTGAGGGCCTAAAAATGACCTTGTAGGGGGCGCTTGATGGTTGAACAGGTTTTAAAATAACAGCTACTGTCCATCAAACAGAAGTAACCAATCCCAGTGTTGCTGTGTACTCCTGTAGCTCTTACCTGGCTGCTCACAGGCAGCACACATAGTTTGTGCTGTGGTGGGGCTAATCTGGGGTGTTGTTGATGCATACCTGGTGAGGATGAGTTTTTGGTTGTAGTTGTTGTTGCTGTTTCTGGTGCTTTTGTTGTTGTGTTCGTCTGTTGTGGTGCTTCTGTAGTTGTGGTGATCTGTTCTGGTGTGTTTGTAGTTGTGGTGATGGGGTTTATTGTAGGTTGTGAGGCATCCACAGCTGCAGATAACGGCCACGGTGTCAGATAAAACACAATGAGAAGGCAATGTTTACTACTTTGTAAAAGAACAGTTAGTGATAAATGGACAATATTTTTTCCAAAACGGACAGGAATCTGAACCTTAAAAATAATGACACCCTTTTGGTCCTTACCTGCGCAATAAGCCAAGTTACATTCTAGTGGAGTGACAAACTTGTAGACATAATAGTTTCCAGGGCAGGCTTTAACGTGGATGGGCTTAGTTTCCCAAAGACAGCAGGACCCTGACCAAGCTGCACAGGCACTGCTCTTTATTATCTGGAAAACAAAAATACATTTTTAGACTCAATACATATTCATTAACAAATACAATTGTAATTATACGCACATAATCAATTGTATACATTTTTCATATACCAAAGGGTCACGCAGCATATGAAAGTGTTTTTCTAGTTTATGTCTCAAATAAAATGTTGCAATCAGTGTATTTTTACTACTGGATAAATCAGGTCAGGGTAAATACAGCCAAATGACAATACCAACAATAGCTCATATCCATGTGGGGCTTTGTGTTAGCTCTGTTGTTGGTGAAATGTAACGAGATGAAAACACAGAAGGCTGTATCCTGTTAGCTCCACTTAGCACTGTGGTGTAAAACAGGCTTCAATCTCTTCCTACTCTCCTCATCTTACCTGGTCATTCAGCTTGGGATGTGTAGAGTTAAGCCACATGGGAGCATGGGTGCCACACATTAACTCGTCCACACATTTGTCTGGCATAGAGGCACTGATGTTGCCAAGCATCATACGGTACCAGCCCATCCACACCACGTTTTGGTCACAGTGCAAATCTGATGAATCTTTGGACCTGTAGCTGGTGGAACGCCAGGCATCGTCCAACACTTGGTAGTTGGAGCAGGGGTCAGCACACTGCTGATAGCCACCAGGAGTACTGATACAGTCCTGGCTGTCAGGACACTGGGAGAAGCCACAGTTGAAACGCACACGACGGAAGTTGTTAGTTGATGTAGTTTTCTCTGGTGCTTTTGTAGTTGTGGTGGTCTGTTCTTGTGCTCTTGTAGTAGTTTTCTCTGTTGCTTGTGTAGTTGTAGTTTTATCCAATGCTTTTGTAATAATTTTCTCTGGTGCTTGTGTAGTTGCAGTAGTTTTCTCTGGTGCTTGTGTAGTTGTAGTAGTTTTCTCTGGTGCTTTTGTAGTTGTGGTGGTTCGTTCTGGGGCTTTTGTAGTAGTTTTCTCTGGTGCTTGTGTAGTTGTAGTGGTGTTCTCTGGTGCTTTTGTAGTTGTGGTGGTCTGTTCTTGTGCTTTTGTAGTAGTTTTCTCTGGTGCTTGTGTAGTTGTAGTAGTTTTCTCCAATGCTTTTGTAGTTGTGGAGGTCTGTTCTTGTGCTTTTGTAGTAGTTTTCTCTGGTGCTTGTGTAGTTGTAGAAGTTTTCTCTGGTGCTTTTGTAGTTGTGGTGGTCTGTTCTTGTGCTTTTGTAGTAGTTTTCTCTGGTGCTTGTGTAGATGTAGTAGTTTTCTCTGGTGCTTTTGTAGTTGTGGTGGTCTGTTCTTGTGCGTTTGTAGTAGTTTTCTCTGGTGCTTGTGTAGTTGTAGAAGTTTTCTCTGGTGCTTTTGTAGTTGTGGTGGTCTGTTCTTGTGCTTTTGTAGTAGTTTTCTCTGGTGCTTGTGTAGATGTAGTAGTTTTTTCTGGTGCGTTTGTAGTTGTGGTGGTCTGTACTTGTGCTTTTGTAGTAGTTTTCTCTGGTGCTTGTGTAGTTTCAGCAGTTTTCTCTGGTGCTTTTGTAGTTGTGGTGGTCTGTTCTTGTGCTTTTGTAGTAGTTTTCTCTGGTGCTTGTGTAGATGTAGTAGTTTTCTCTGGTGCGTTTGTAGTTGTGGTGGTCTGTACTTGTGCTTTTGTAGTAGTTTTCTCTGGTGCTTGTGTAGTTTCAGCAGTTTTCTCTGGTGCTTTTGTAGTTGTGGTGGTCTGTTCTTGTGCTCTTGTAGTAGTTTTCTCTGGTGCTTGTGTAGTTGTAGTTTTATCCAATGCTTTTGTAGTAGTTTTCTCTGGTGCTTGTGTAGTTGCAGTAGTTTTCTCCGGTGCTTTTGTAGTAGTGGTGGTCTGTTCTTGTGCTTTTGTTGTGGTTTTCTCTGGTGCTTGTATAGTTGTAGTAGTTTTCTCTGGTGCTTTCGTTGTTGTGGTGGTCTGTTCTTGTGCTTTCGTAGTAGTTTTCTCTGGTGCTTGTGTAGTTGTATTAGTTTTCTCCAATGCTTTTGTTGTTGTGGTGGTCTGTTCTTGTGCTTTTGTAGTAGTTTTCTCTGGTGCTTGTGTAGTTGTAGTAGTTTTCTCTAGTGCTTGTGTAGTTGCAGTAGTTTTCTCTGGTGCTTGTGTAGTTGTATTAGTTTTCTCCAATGCTTTTGTTGTTGTGGTGGTCTGCTCTTGTGCTTTTGTAGTAGTTTTCTCTGGTGCTTGTGTAGTTGTAGCAGTTTTCTCTGGTGCGTTTGTAGTTGAGGTGGTCTGTTCTTGTGCTTGTGTAGTTGTAGTAGTTTTCTCCAATTCTTTTGTAGTTGTTTTCTCTGGTGCTTGTGTAGTTGCAGTAGTTTTCGCTAGTGCTTTTGTACTTGTAGTGGTCTGTTCTAGTGTGTTTGTAGTTGTGGTGATGGGGTTTATTGTAGATTGTGAGGCATCCACAGCTACAGATGACAGTCATTGTGTCAGTTAGAGAAAACAGCGTTCATTACTTTGGATTCCAAATACTTGAAATTACTGATATTAGGACAATATTTTTCCAAAACTGATAGGGGCCTCAACCTTAACAAAAACAATGACACCAACTTTGTCCTTACCTGCACAATAGGCAAGCCAACAGTATTCGGGCCTTACAAACTTGTAGACATAATAGTTTCCAGGACAGGCTTTAACGTGGATGGGCTTAATTTCCCAAAGACAGCAGGACCCTGACCAAGCTGCACAAGCACTGCTCTGAATGATCTGGAAAATAAAATAAATTGTTAGACTCAATACATATACATTAACAAATACAATTGTAATTATTTTTATATACGCACAAAATCAGTTGTATAAAAGTTTCATATACCAAAGGGCCATGCAACATATGAAATATGTATACCCACAAGAAATAAAAAAATAAAAAAGTTTTTTTATCGCATGATTGCTTTGCTAGTTTATGCCTCAAATGAAATGTTGCTATCACTGTCTTTTTTACCACTAGGTAAACCAGGGCAGGGTAAATACAGCCAAATGACAATAACAACAATAGCTCATACCCATGTGGGTTTTTGTGTTAGCTCTGTTGTTGGTGAAATGTAACGAGATGAAAACACAGAAGGCTGTATCCTGTTAGCTCCGCTTAGCACTGTGGTGTAAAACAGGCTTCAATCTGTTCCCACTCTCCTCATCGTACCTGGTCATTCAGCTTGGGATGTGTAGAGTTTAGCCACATGGGAGCATGGGTGCCACACATTAACTCGTCCACACATTTGTCTGGCATGGAGGCACTTTTGTTGCCGAGCATCATACGGTACCAGCCCATCCACACCACGTTTTGGTCACAGTGCAAACCTACAACGTTTACTAGGGACCTGGTGGAACGCCAGGCATCGTCCAACACTTGGTAGTTGGAGCAGGGGTCAGCACACTGCTGATAGCCACCAGGACTACTGAGACAGTCCTGGCCATCAGGACATTGGGAGAAGGTGCAGCTGGCGCGCATGTGAGGGAAGTTGTTAGTTGCGGTAGTTGTGTCTGGTGCTTTTGTAGTTGTAGTAGTTTCATTTGGTGCTTTTGTAGTTGTGGTGGTCTCATCTGGTGCTTTTGTTGTAGTTTTCTCTGGTGTGTGTGTAGTTGTAATAGTTTCATCTGGTGCTTTTGTAGTTGTGGTGGTTCGTTCTGGTACTTCTGTAGTAGTTTTTTCTGGTGCTTGTGTAGTTGTTGTAGTTTTTTCTGGTGCTTGTTTTGTTGTAGTAGTTTCATCTGGTGATTTTGTAGTTTTGGTAGTCTCATCTGGTGCTTTTGTTGTAGTTTTCTCTGGTGCTTGTGTAGTTGTAGTAGTTTTCTCTGGTACTTCTGTAGTTGTTGTGGTCTGTTCTTTTGCTTTTGTAGCTGTGGTGGTCTGTTCTGGTGCTTTTGTTGTAGTTTTCTCTGGTGCTTGTGTAGATGTAGTAGTTTTCTCTGGTGATTTTGAAGTTGTGTTGGTCTTATCTGGTGCTTTTGTTGTAGTTTTCTCTGGTGCTTGTGTAGTTGTTGTAGTTTCATCTGGTGCTTTTGTAGTTGTAGTGGTCTGTTCTTGTGCTTTTGTAGCTGTGGTGGTCTGTTCTGGTACTTTTGTAGTTGTTTTCTCTGGTGCCTGTGTAGTTGTAGTAATTTTCGCTGGTGCTTTTGTAGTTGTAGCAGTTTTCACTGGTACTTCTGTATTTGTGGTGGTCTGTTCTTGTGCTTGTGCAGTAGTTTTCTCTGGTGCTTGTGTAGTTGTAGTTTTATCTAATGCCTTTGTGGTAGTTTTCTCTGGTGCTTGTGTAGTTGCAGTAGTTTTCTCTGGTGCTTGTGTAGTTGTAGTAGTATTCTCTAATGCTTTTGTAGTTGTGGTGGTCTGTTCTTGTGCTTTTGTAGTAGTTTTTTCTGGTGCTTGTGTAGTTGTAGTAGTTTTCTCTGGTACTTCTGTAGTTGTGGTGGTCTGTTCTTTTGCTTTTGTAGCTGTGGTGGTCTGTTCTGGTACTTTTGTTGAAGTTTTCTCAGGTGCTTGTGTAGTTGTAGTAGTTTGTTCTGGTGCTTGTGCAGTTGTAGTAGTTTCAACTGGTGCTTTTATAGTTGTGGTGGTCTGTTCGGGAACTTTTGTAGTAGTTTTTTCTGGTGCTTGTTTTGTTGTAGTAGTTTTCTCTGGTGATTTTGAAGTTGTGTTGGTCTCATCTGGTGCTTTTGTTGTAGTTTTCTCTGGTGCTTGTGTAGCTGTAGTAGTTTCATCTGGTGCTTTTGTAGTTTTAGTGGTCTGTTCTTGTGCATTTGTAGCTGTGGTGGTCTGTTCTGGTACTTTTGTAGTAGTTTTTTCTGGTGCCTGTGTAGTTGTAGTAGTTTTTGCTGGTGCTTTTGTAGTTGTAGTAGTTTTCACAGGTACTTCTGTATTTGTAGTGGTCTGTTCTTGTGCTTGTGTAGTAGTTTTCTCTGGTGCTTGTGTAGTTGTAGTTTTATCCAGTGCTTTTGTTGTAGTTTTCTCTGGTGCTTGTGTAGTTGCAGTAGTTTTCTCTGGTGCTTGTCTAGTTGTAGTAGTATTCTCCAATGCTTTTGTAGTTGTGGTGGTCTGTTCTGGTACTTTTGTAGTAGTTTTTTCTGGTGCTTGTGTAGTTGTAGTAGTTTTCTCCAATGCTTTTGTAGTTGTGGTGGTCTGTTCTTGTGCTTTTGTAGTAGTTTTCTCTGGTGCTTGTGTAGTTGTAGTAGTTTTCTCTGGTGCTTCTGTAGTTGTGGTTGTCTGTTCTTGTGCTTTTGTAGCTGTGGTGGTCTGTTCTGGTACATTTGTAGTTGTGGGCTGTTCTGGTGAGTTTGCTGGAGTTTTCTCAGATGATTTTGTAGTTGTGGTGGTCTGTTCTGGTGCTTTTGTAGTAGTTTTCTCAGGTGCTTTTGTAGTTGTGGTGGTCTGTTCTGTGGCTTGTGCAGTTGTGGTGGTCTGCTCTGGTGTGTTTGTAGTTGTGGTGATGGGGGCTATTGTAGGTTGTGGGGCACTCACAGCTGCAGAGGATGGTCATGGTGTTTGTTAGGGAAATCACGATGAGAAAACAGCATTTACTACTTTGGAAAAGAACAGTTACTAATAAAGGAACAATATATTTTTTCGAAAACTGATAGGGGCCTCAACCTTAACAAAAACCAAGACACCCTTTTGTCCATACCTGCGCAATAGGCAAGCCAACAGTATTCAGGCCTTTCAAACTTGTAAACATAATAGTTTCCTGGGCAGGCTTTAACGTGGATGGGCTTTATTTCCAAAAAACAGCAAGACCATGACCAAGCTGCACAAGCAGTGCCCTGAATGATCTGGAGACCAAAATACATTGTTAGACTCAATACATATGCAATTGTATTTATTTACCAAAGTAAACATGTGTCACGCAACATACGAAAGTCCACACACACACAAACACACACACACACACACACACACACACACACATAAATATACATACATACATTTCAACATATATATGTATATCTATATATATATAAAAAAAAATATATATATATATATATATACACACACACACACACACACACACACATTATATATATATATACATATATATATATATATATATATACACATACATTTGTATATCTATATCTAGAGAGAGAGAGAGAGAGAGATATAAGGTTTTTCTAGTTTATGTCTCAAATATCTCAAATAAAAAAGGTTATTAGTGTATTTTTACTACTAGGTAAAACAGGGCAGGGCACAGCCAAATTAAATAACAACAATAGCTCATACCCACGTGGGGCTTTGTGTTAGCTCTGTTGTTGGTGAAATGTAACGAGATGAAAACACAGCAGGCTTGATCGTGTTAGCTCCGTTTAGCACCATGATGTAACATATATGCTTCAATCTCTTTTTACTCTCATTTTACCTGGTCATTCAGCTTGGGATGTTTGGAGTTTAGCCACAAGGGGGCATAGGTGCCACACATTGACTCGCCAACGCATTTGTCTGGCATGGAGGCACCGGTGTTGCCGAGCATCATACGGTACCAGCCCACCCACACCAAGTTTTGGTCACAGTGCGCACCTACATCGTTTACGTGGGAGCTGGTGGAACGCCAGGCGTCGTCCAACACTTGGTAGTTGGAGCAGGGGTCAGCGCACTGCTGATTGCCACCAGGACTACTGAGACAGTCCTGGCCGTCAGGACATTGGGAGAAGCCACAGCTGAAGAGCACGTGAGTGAAGTTGTTGGAAGGCACAGCGGCACGCCGGCGTCGCCCACCAGTAGGAAGGACTTGGCTAACTCCTGATGGGGCGAAAGTGCCGGGCGAGCAGGTGAGTCCATCGCCGAAGAAGCCTTCGTTACAGACACAGGTGAGGGAGTGGAAGGATGAAGTCGAGCCTTCTGAATCAACCAAAGATTGGCAGCTGGCATGTTCGTGACAGACGTCACAGCTAGTGACCATCAGACCTGTATGACAATTGAGAAAATAAACCTCTGTAAGTGTACCAGCTTCTGTAGTTTACAATTTTTTATTTACATAGTAATAGGATGTACAGTATTTGACAGCAAACCTATCCGCTATTTGGACAATTCAGTACAACTCCGGGAGAGATGGAAATAAGGTAACATCCAAAATTGGGAACATTTGTAACTTTACCAATGGTGAACTTCGTTACTGTACTTAGGAGCCTTTTTAAAGTATCTGTACTTAACTCAAGTGTTTCCATTTTCGGTTGAAGGAAATAAACGAATGCGGCCACAAAACCAACAACAGAAAACCCGAGCCCAACACGTGACTTGGCTATGAGTTTGCTCTGCCAATTTTTTTTTAAATAAAATAAAAATACACGTTGTAAACTGCAGAAGTTTACAAGGCTTTGGAAGAAATGATGCAAATCACTGCTCTCCCAAATAGACACAAATACTGAGATCTGTGCTGAACTTTGAATTTGAGAGGGTAGCGTTATGTCACGCAAATTGTGCCGTTTTTGCACACAGAGCATCTGATAGGCTTCATCAATGTCAGTTCACATTGTTATGTAAATATAAATACAAATGATGTGTTACACCAATCATACTGAGGTTAGTTTTCTCTATTACACCGGTGACAGTGTTGACAAAGTTTTAAATTCAATCCCTATATCAGATAATTGATTTAAAGGTACTGTTGCTCACCTACAAGTCACAAAATAATTTTATAATCATTCTGCAAGGGTAACAAGCTGCATGAAAGAACAAGCACGATTACAGATAACAATAATTAGTAAGAACAATAATTCAAAACTAAATCCAATGAATTATTATTATTACTATTATTATTATTATCATTATTATTATTATTATTATTATTATTATCATTATTAATATCATTATTATTATCATTAATATTAATAATAATAATAATAATAATAATAATAATAATAATAACAATAATTAATTGAAAAATAGTGATACAAGTGGAAGTGAACTTGAAGAAGGGAATGGATTTATGAAGCATTTGAGTCAATAAATCAGAAAGTTATTAGAAACAAATCTGTAGTTTTGTAGTTTTGTAGTTTTGTAGTTTTATATTGTACATTTGGTGCATAAAGCTAAATGTAAATCAGCAACTCTCTGTCCACTAAAGTACTTCGAAGTTGTTGATTCTCAACTTTACTTTTATTGCTATTGACCAAAAAATAGTGGCTACATGATCATTTGCTAGATCAAAGTTTATGTAAAATAACTTCCACCTTAACCAGATTGCCTACCAGAGCAGATAAAATAGTATTACATTGACTGGTAATACAATCATAGTTATGGATAGATAAAAAAAAACATGTATAAGAGCAGGAAGTAAGCAAACAGGTAACATACTATTTTTCTTTTCATTTTTTACAATACTATATTATAGATACTTTTGTTGGAATAAGCACAAGGCTCAGGGTTATATTTAGAACATATTACTTAAAAAAACTGTTAATTTCTTTTAAATTGTTAAAGTCTTAGTTTAAAAAAACAAGAGAAAGTTAGGTGTTGAGCGTCTAGTGCGGATTAATTTACCTGGGTCGTCTCCAGTGACAGTTTGTACAAGCAGAAAGAACAACAGGTCTGACCCCCTCATCCTCATAGTCCTCATCCTTCAATTCAATTACACACTGACCTGTAGGGAGGACATTATAAACCAAAAGGCTAGAAACTCACTGTAATTACATTTAGATGAACAGTGTATTTTTACTTTGAAAGCGACAGAAAGAGACCACATTTTCACAGTGGGGTTATCATTTTTGCTTCTCTTACTTACCTTACCAGGTGAATGTCCTGTGATCTGGACCCCTCCTGAACTTGAGAATTTATAGGTCTGCGTCCACTCAAAACTGGTCAAGTGACTTATTTCTTTTATACTAGTTTCACATTTCAATATCCTCATGAGCATCAGATTGAAGTGTTTTATTTCAGGCATGGCTTACATCCTTTTATAGCACAACGGATGCGACAGTGTGCCTCTCTCACTTTGTAATGCTGTTAGTTGATATGCCCCTTTGTTGAGAGACCACTCCCAAATACTTGTTCCTGTAAAAGTAATCCACAATAACTTCCTCTTCTTATTGAATGAGTTATTTTCAGTGTAATATTTTCTATATTGTGGTACGCATAGTGTATATATCGACATGAAGTCGTTAAAGATGAATAATAAGAGCAAGTGGATTAAATCAAAATGATAAAACTTCGTTTTGTTTTAAATTTTTGTAGAATTATAAAAAAACAAAACAAAACAAAACTCTCCAAAAAGCTCCTTTTTACAGTAAATATGAAGAGCAGTTTTTACAGGAACTAGAAACTAACTTCATTTGATTATGTCACAAGGGATGTACTAATTATCATCGTCCTGAGACTCCACACTTTTGGATTAAAATAATAAGTATTTGCATGCTGCATTTCATCGTAAGATTTTGATAAAATACTTTTTACATCTTTGCTAATGCAAGCAAATGAATGCTTAAAACTATAATTCATACAAAAATAAAAAAAGTTCAATATATCAAAACACACTTTAGAACTTTAGTTCTAGTTTATTTGCGTTATCATATAACACATCACTTTATTTTTATGTAATAATTTAATTTATTTTTTGTAGCTCTCACACAGACTTAATACATAGAGAAATCGGGACGGACATTCTCCAAGTGTGACTTTGACAAATGCAATACAGTGATTTGGTCTCTTTTAGTCATGTTGCCCTCCCTCTAGCTCTCTCTTCCACACAAACACAACACACCTCATACATCACACACCTTAACTCCAACAACACAATCCAATGCCATCAACAATCAAAGGAATAGAGAAAGTGCATGTTTATGATTTAAGTTTATGATTTAAGTTTGGAATCATTACTGTTTAGTGTCATTGCTTCTTAAATAACATATCAATAATAGCCGAAACTAATAGTATATAGTCGATAGTATTGTCAATAATAGCTGGAACTAGTAGTATATAGTCAATTGTATTGTCAATTATAGCTGGAACTAGTAGTATATAGTCAATCGTATTTCTCTATTTACAAACAAGGTTTGTCATGTCCATTCCTTGAGAAATGTAAAATGTTTCAATTAGCAGTTTGTCATATGATGTGAATTATATGAGCAGTTCACTTTCCTTAACTAGTTTTCCTCTGCTGACAGGGCTTCTTTTCATAAAATTTTTGGATGTTCCTTCTCTCTCATGGATGGAACTCATTCTGGGGCACATTTTGCAGGCACCCTGCTTCAGATTTTTTTTTATTATAGAAAAACGAATCCCAAAAACATTTGTTGTTCTTCAGTTTGAATATAGTCAGTAATATAACCTCAGTAATCTTCAGGAATGTTTCGTAAGAAAAAATAACATCACATTTCTATTGATGAAAAAACATGTTTTGTAAACTGCTTGGCAGGTGTTTCTGCTCACCGGTTTTGGCTGGCTGGACAACATGCCTCCAGGCTACCATCCACACCCCAGAGCCACTGTATTTAGTGTGGGTCCCTCAAGGAATAGGGCCATTAAAAATAGCCAGTCCATTAAGACCAAGACAAAAACGTTTGTAGGCACAAGCACCGAAGGAAGGATGCGCAAACCCTTCATCCTAAAGCCAGCGTCTTGCTCGTGACATAGAGTTTCATTCAGTGAGGTGGTCAGTGGGCTGGATTAGCAGGAGGCCGGCCTCTATGGTGTCTGTGTGTCTAAAGCCTGACAGGTCGGCTGCCAGCAGGACCTCCAGAGCAAAGGGCTGGGAGGGACCCAGACACACACAGGGACAAACAGAAACACGAGAAGTACCTTATCAATATTTGACTGTACAAATGTTAATTAATGCTGTATCAACTTAAGTCAAGGCTGATAAAAGCCAATAATTGCTATATTACTAGTATGACTGTTGTAGTAAATTATACAAACAATACATTTAATTTGTGAGCACCTTTCAGGACACAGCAAAATAAGGAACAAAATAATGAAATTAAAAAACACATCAAAACAATGATAACTTACTTGCAGTCCAGTGAAGACCAGACAGACTGAGCAGAGTTTGAACTGTCTCAAGAGGTCCTTGAGCTCCGTCACCACGGTGTAGTCTATGGTGCTGACATGGTGGCAGTCTAGCACCACAGAGCGTGGAGGACAGACTGGGGGTGAGGGGGGGGGGGGCAAGATGCTTATACTGTCACACACTGTCAGAAATAATCGTACCAAAATTAGGAAAACGATGCATTAGAAAAAAAAGTACAGTGGGGAGTATTTTGATATGTTGTTTCTACGGTTACCTAATGGGCACCTAAAATTTGTTTCGAAAGGGTGTTTATAATACAGTTGCATTTACGTATACTAGTTCATCATTTAAGACTAACTGGAGGGGGGTAGTCCCACCAAATATTGATTTGACAGATTATTTTACACCTGTCTAAAACTTTTGCACAGTACAGTACACTTTAAATATGTTAATTTTGTAACCATCGCACCATAAGGAACGAAGGACTGGCAAACATGTCCCTTAAAGGTGTAAATCCTTTTGAAAACCCCACTCACACTCGCACTTTCACTCTCTCTCTCTCACACACACACACACACACACACACACGTACCCTGCAGAGCCTGAGTGTGCAGAACATGGCTGAGGTATTCCATGGCAGGGAAACTGAGTCCGCTCTCTAGCTCCATCAGCAGCACACCATGGTCAGACAGCTGCACATAAAAACACACGCACACTGAACACTAAAGCAAATTCAATTACACACAAGCACACTGAACACTAAAGCAAATTCAATTACACACACTGAACACTAAAGCAAATTCAATTACACACACGCACACTGAACACTAAAGCAAATTCAATTACACACAAGCACACTGAACACTAAATGGACTGCATTTATGTATCGCTTTTCCACCTCAATGGCACCCAAAGCGCTTTACAATGTTGCCTCTCATTCACACTCACACGCGCACTCACCTTTAATTTGGGTCTGGCTAAGTTGTAGAGCAGCATGGCTCCCGACACCATAACTCCTCCCACAATGCCGTACTGCACCTCCCAGAAACACATCAGAAAGGTCACGGAGAATGGCAGCAGGTCCAGTTCTGGGGGTCTCACACACACACACACACACACACACACACACACACACACACACACAAACTTAAAATACCCAGCCATTGAGGTAAGTAGTGAAATCAACCTCCTATTAATTAAACCCACAGAAGGAGATGTGCTGTAACACACACACACACACACACACACACACACACACTGCGTATCCTCCAGAGCTCAGCCACACACACACAGCGTTTCCTCCAGAGCTCAGCCCCCCCCCCCCCCCCACACACACACACACACTCACTGCGTATCCTCCAGAGCTCAGCCACCACGTGGAGGTCCACCATAGGAGCCACGGCACAGATGATGACGGCTGCCAGGGAGGCTTTGGGGATGTAGTAGAAGGCCGGCATGAGAAAGGCCAAGGACAACAGCACCACCACACCTAACACACCACACAGTGAGGAAGGCTGGGACAACAGAACCACCACACCTAACACACCACACAGTGAGGAAGGCTGGGACAAGAGAACCAGCACACCTAACACACCACACAGTGAGGAAGGCTGGGACAACAGCACCACCACACCTAACACACCACACAGTGAGGAAGGCTGGGACAACAGCACCACCACACCTAACACACCACACAGTGAGGAAGGCTGGGACAAGAGAACCATTGTTGACATTTACCATACCTGCTGTCTGAGTGTGTGTGTGTGTGTGGGGTAGGGTGGCGGGGGTTGTGTTTGTATGTGTGTCCGTGAGGGTGTGAACGGCTACCAAACACATACAGTACAGAGTAACACAGGTTGAGACAGACAGTGATACAGACAGAGACACATAGAGACAGAGGTAGCGATAGAAATAGAGGTAGAGATAGAGACAGAGAGAAGTAGAGATAGACAGGTGTAAAGAGATAGAGACACAGAGAGAAGTAGAGTTAGAGAGTAAGAGAATGTGGTTGTCAGGTTCAGCTGTGAATGACTTACCAGTGACTATTCCTCCTGAAAGGGACAGATACTGTATGTATACTGTATATATATATATATATAGAGAGAGAGAGAGAGAGAGAGAGAGAGAGAGATGTGAGTGGTTCTGACATACTGGTGACTATTCCTCCTGAAAGGGACAGATATGGAGAGGGACAGAGAGAGAGAGAGAGACAGAGAGAGGGACAGAGAGAGATAGAGGTAGAGAGAGAGAGAGAGAGACAGACAGAGAGAGGGAGAGAGAGAGAGAGAGGGACAGAGAGAGAGAGAGAGGGACAGAGGGACAGAGAGAGAGAGATAGAGGTAGAGATAGTGAGCTGTGAGTGACTTACTGGTGACTATTCCTCCTGCAGGAGTGCACACTCCGCTCTGAGAGTTGACCGCTGTCCTGTATGTGAATAAACAATAACACACACACACACACACCCCATAAAGACACAATCTCACGTACACACTATGCACACACACTCAAACACACCAAGGCAAACACACAGCCCGTAAAGACACAATCTCACGTACACACTATGCACACACACTCAAACACACTAAGGCAAACACACAGCCCGTAAAGACACAATCTCACGTACACACTATGCACACACACTCAAACACACCAAGGCAAACACACAGCCCGTAAAGACACAATCTCACGTACACACTATGCACACACACTCAAACACACTAAGGCAAACAGAAACACCTTTTTACAAACTCTTGGATTATAGATCCATTCCTATGCACAAAAGATAGCTGCACATCTATTTACATGTACAAATGGGCAAACACGAACACACGCACACACACACATTTCCATGCACTCACCGTCCAAAACTGCCAGTAACTGGATAGGCAGAGACAAAGGACCCCATGATGTTAGTTAAACCAATGGCAAACAGTTCCTGGTTAGCATCAATCCTATAGTCATTTTGACTGGCTGCAGAAAAAACAGGGGGTGAAGGGAAATGTAGTTGGAACATGTAAGATAGATACAGTATAACACAAAAAATTAATACAATTAGCTAGCATAAAGACGCTTACCAAAGGACTTAGCAATGGCAATGCTCTCCAGAACCCCCATGAAGGGAATAACAGCTAGTCCTCCTCCATAACCCTGCCACAACAAAAAACATCTAACAAGTTATGAAATGTTTTTTAATTTTCACTCCTTATAAGCTGTGAGAGTGTTGAAAGATGTCCGAAGACTTCTGTTTTCGAAAAGAAACCAGGTAACAAAAAAACACATTTTTTTCCTGATCGAAATGGTGTGTTTGGATGTAATCAATTTCAAAACAATCCATCTTAAAAAAAGAAAACATTGACCGCTGTCAATTCTTGAAGTTTTTATTCCTGTATCTAATCAGACATTGGAACCCAAAGGTTTAAACCGTCCCTTGTGAATTGGCAACAAAGTTTGGAAATGTGCAACGCCCAGACACTCAATGGCTGCCACTTGATATGGTCATTTTTTTTAAATCTTCAAAGAGGAAGCGTCTAGGAGGTCTACAGGGAACGTCAGGTTACTCTTCACCTGAAAGGGTTAACAATTCAACCCAGATTAAGCAAGGCCCTCTGTCACCCCTATGACAGCTTCATACGCTAACACATGGGCGGAAACATGATTTCAAAGGTGGGGTGGACGGTTAGTACACGCACAAATCCTCAAGGGGAATACATAAAAGGGGGGGTCCGATCTTGCCTTCTGAAAAAGTGTGTGGAACATATCCCCAGTAAATTACACCTCTGCTGTAACATCGGTCAATAAATATATTTTATTTTAGATTGGTCTGCTCCTCCCGTCACTGACCTCCACAATCTCTCCGAAGTGGACGATGGTGCCATTGGCAGTGGTGTCGGTGGTGGGCGGAGGTCTGAAGGGAGGAAGACCCTGGGCAGTCTTCCCTGTGACGGTGAAGAAGTGGTAACCGTAGGCGTCCAAGGAGAACGCCACGCAGGACGCAGCAACCACCACCAGGGTATTACGCACTGAGCGGGACAGGAAGTGAGGCGGGAAGGATGGTTTCAATACCGTTTGATCATTTCTTTATGCATCTTATTTTCAGCCTTACTGCTTCATCCTGTGTTAGTGTATTCCATATGAATCATGTACGTAACACATCTTACATTTGTTTTATCGTATAAACTGTGATTATAAAAGGCTTTAAGGAAACGTGCTATAGAAGTAATGCTGTGTTACTGTTCTGTAACAGACTGTGGTAGAGGCACAGACCAGTAGCTACAGCCCACACTAGCTTCCTGGCAGCTTTGGCATACGCGGGCGAGTCCTCAGACGGCGTTCCCATTCTGCTCTTAAACAGCGACAGCATCACAAGCAGAGCTAGACACAGCACACCAAGCACCACATCCCCTATCCTGAAACACACACACACACACACACACAGTAAGAAGCGTGTGAGAGGACAGGTAGGGTGGAAAAAAGTCAAAGTTAGCAATAAACGTTGCATTTCTGTGAATGCCATTGACATTGTACTGGACCTGGCCTCTGGGAGCTTGTAGAAGGTGTAGTAGATCTGCATGAAGAAGGCCTGGGGAATGCCCTTCAGCCCCAAAATATTCTACAGAGACAACAAACACAACAACGTGGAAATCACCTGATAGTTCTGTGTGTGTGTGTGTGTGTGTGTGTGTGTGTGTGTGTGTGTGTGTGTGTGTGTGTGTGTGTAATATGTAGGGGGAAAGGAGTAAGACAGACTGGCAGTGAGAGGTTTTGTGTTATACCATGAAAAAGATAGTGTGTGCGTTTATAACCCCACCCACCTTGATCTGCCCAAAGCCTATGGTTACCGCAGCAGCACAGGTAAAGCCTTTGATCACTGGGAAAGAAATGAAGTCCAAGAGGAATCCTAAAGAAAAAAACAAAAATAACCATTAAAATCATCTGGAAAAAAACAAACACAAATAACCATTAAAACCATCTACTCTGAAAAAAACAAACACTTCACAGAAAGAAAAAGAGCGGGTAAATCAATCTACACAAATTTAGAAGTCTGTCAGAGCACAGGAAGTCATGGAAACCATGGGAGCAGAGTGGCGGCTGGTGGTAGGAAGTGGTTTCCTACACTTACTAAACAACTTCCTGTTCTTACACAAGATCTTTCATTCTCCCACCTTCAGCCGTCTGGCTGGCTGTCTGGCTGGCTGGCTTATGTGAGGGCCTTCTGGCATACTGGTTTGCTGGTTGGTGTGAGGGTTGACGGGCCGGCGGGCTGGTTTACTGGCTGTCTGGTTTGCTGGTTGGTGTGAGGGTTGGCAGGCTGGCTTATTGGCTGTCTGGTTTTCTGGTTGGTGTGAGGGTTGGCGGGCTGGCTTACTGGCTGTCTGGTTTGCTGGTTAGGGCGTGAGGGTTGGCTAGTTGTAGATGGTCTAAACATCTATCTCTTCTGCTCTTGTTAAATCTCTCCCTGAAGGCACATTTTTCCATCTCAATTTAATCTCATAAACTCTATTTTCCATCTCAAAATAACCTCATGACCTACATTTTTTATCTCAAACTAATCTCATAATTTACCTCTTCCATCTCAAACTAAACTCCTTTCCCCAACTCCTTCTTCCTCCCCTCCCTCCTCCGCTCTCCTTCCCTCCCTTCCACCCTCCCTCCTCCGCTCTCCTTTACTCACCCAGCCTAAGCAGAGCCATGGACGCCTGGATGGCTCCACACAGCAGACTGAGCAGCACCGCTCGGCTCGGGCAACCCGCTACGTAGGAGGCGCACAGCAGGGACATGATGGCAGTGGGGCCCAGCGTCACGTCCTTGGAGGTCCCCAGCAGAGTGTAGATGAAGCCCCCGGAGAAGGCCGAGTACAGACCATACTGTCGAGCAATGAAAAGGCAATCAGTACAGACCATACTGTCGAGCCATGAAAAGGCAATCAGTACAGACCATACTGTAGAGCAATGAAAAGGCAATCAGTACAGACCATACTGTAGAGCAATGAAAAGGCAATCAGTACAGACCGTACTGTAGAGTGATGAAAAGGAAATCAGGACTGACCATACAGTAGAGTGATCAAAAGGAAATCAGTACAGACCGTACTGTCGAGTGATGAAAAGGCAATCAGTACAGACCATACAGTCAAGCGATGAAAAGGAAATCCGAGACACAGGCTATAGAGGGTAATAATCTAACTACAGGTTGAGATTACGAGACGTATTGAGACGTCATCACAATTTGACACAAGCTAATGGTCACTCACACATCCAACATTACTGAAGGCATTATATCTATCTTTAATATGCTGCCAAGTGATGCAATCACATGATTAATATTAATAATATTGCAGTGTCTGTTTAGAGCAGGGGACAGAGCACAACCCACCAATCTGTTTCCTGTCTACTGAGACATATACTGTACACCTGTACAGGTAAACCACTGAGCCATATACACCTGTACAGGTAAACCACTGAGCCACACCCATCCTGTACAGGTAAACCACTGAGCCATATACACCTGTACAGGTAAACCACTGAGCCATACACACCTGTACAGGTAAACCACTGAGCAATGTACACTGTATATGTAAACCACTGAGTCGTACCCACCTGTACAGGTAAACCACTGAGCCACACCCATCTGTACAGGTAAACCACTGAGCCACACCCACCTGTACAGGTAAACCTGCCACCTCAGCATAAGCCAGGGCCTGTGGAACGGTCGTGAGCCCCACAGTGATTCCTGCAATCAGGTCCATCTGGAGCCAACTCAGCCTGTACAACGGCAACCAGGAGAGAATGGGCAACCAGGCCTTCAGCTTTCTGTAGGTACAGCAGTCCCGCAGCCGGCCCCGGAGGGATGCACCCCCAAGCAGTGGGCGGCCCACCAAGGGGTCCATCATCTTGGGGGAAGAGTAGTCCGGGACAGGCCCTCTCCCTGGTCCTAGATGGGTGGAAATGGATGGATAGGAAATAAGATTTTAGGCTAATTCAGTGCTCAGTATTGGTCATTTGGTCAACAAGTTGAACACATTGTAACACATTGATTAAATTTGATTCCACAGTGACACATTGATTAAAATGATTTGGCTCTAAACAATGTAGCTTTATTATTATAAATTATTATTATTATTATTATTATTATTATTATTATTATTATTATTATTATTATTATTATTTATTTCAATCAAAACCATGTTATCTGCCTGGCAACAGTATAGTATAGAAAAAAATGCCTAATTGTTCTAATACAGGCAATGATATTGTCAAACATTACACCTATTATTAGAGGATGAAATATTAAACTTCTGATAAATTCTGCTGGTAGAATACAGTACCACGGGACAGAGGTCTGACCGTCGGAGACAACGACAAAGCCTACAAACACTGGATGAGCATTCACAGAATAATAAAGCCTCACATTTAGGGAAAGGACGTTGAAACAGACAAACAACGTAGCCCCTTTTCAAAGCCCAGCCTTTTTCAGCTGGAGCAGAGCGCTGTCTGTAAGGATCTACAGAAACAAGCCTTTACATCTAAACTGAAATCAGTTATCCGTTGGTTGATAATTTAAAAAATTTACATTTTCTCACCACTGTGTAAATTATCATTTGACTTGGTAAAGGACTTTGCCTTGCATAGATGTCAGACCAAAGCTTTTATTGCTCGCTAGAAATGGACCTCTGTCAAACAACAACTTCTCACATGACCAATGAAGCAATATAAAAAAATTTACTTTCAAAGTAAGTAATTGGATATAGCCTTATGCATAATGCACAATGGAATCTGGAATTGAGTAACATGAACGATGGGAGCTGGAGTGCATTAATGTAAGAATAAGAGAATGGTAGAACTAACCTTTGAATTTGAAGCTATTGTTTCAGTTAATTCCTCGCACAACAAAGAATGAACTACAAATCACTGCTACTCTTCTGCTATAATAACTTCCCCAAATATATCGCCTGGTGACGGTCTAGTGAAACCTCTTTCTGTCACCCACACTCATCCTCTTGAGACGAACACCGCTGTTCATGTGACCACTGTCATGTGACAAATGTAGGCGGGACTGAAGTTCTTTCAGGAAGAAGTAGAAGTAAATATGAGAAGCTGAAAAACTACTTCAAGTCGTTAAAATAACCATTAACTACCAATAATCTGAAATCTGTTTGTTTTTTTAAATAAGGAAAATGTGTCTGAATAAATGTTGGATAGATACTCGGGCATTTTAGTCCTAAAAGTTTTTGTCCTCTGCTGGAATTTTTATAATGTACTTTCATCGTGCATCGCTTTTTTTACTTTATCAGGTTATAGTCGGCATAGGAGAGTGCAGTAAGAGAAATGTCCTACTAATAATTGGTAAGATAGCTCATTTTGTCCCAAAGTTTTCATATGAAACTATACAGACCATAGATCAACGAACACTTGAGAACATTGATAATTGATTTATTCAGCTCTCGCTTTCTCTTTCATATTATTTCTCGCTGCTCTCTTCATCTATTGCATGCCATAGCGGATGATGCTGGTTTTGAGACTGAAGTGTACAACAACTCAGTTGTCCGCACCCCCCACCTTCGGTCATTGGCCCAGCGGAGCCTGGTGTTCCAGAACGCGTTCTCTTCTGTCAGCAGCTGCTCCCCTAGCCGCTCCACCATTCTCACAGGCCTGCCGCAGGTGAGACAGACAGACAGACAGACAGACAGACACAGACACACAGACACACACACACACGTTGTTATGTTATGTTGGTGCACTTGTGCTTTTGTGTTTGTCTGTACATCTCCACAAATTCATTGTTGCTTCACTGTTTAACACCTACACAAACACGAACTCTCTCTCTCTTTATACCTGATGCTCCCAGCACCAGAATGGCATGTACGGTCTGCACCAGGGAGTGCACCACTTTAACTCCTTTGATGGAGTACAAAGCCTGCCGCTACTCCTGAGCCAAGCTAACATACACACAGGTAGGCTAGAACAATCAACTTTGTCAATTATTTAAATGTCAACAATATTATACGCATATGTGAGGAAAAAAACATTTTGACTAATAATTATAATAATAATAATAATCCTTGATTCTCATTTCTGTTCTTAAGTGAGTAGATGTATTTTTAATGTATTTTTAATGTATTTTTTATGTATTTGTACCACTTATCTGTCTCCCATGTGCAGGAATAATTGGGAAAAAGCATGTGGGTCCAGGATCCGTGTACCCGTTCGACTTCGCCTTCACGGAAGAGAACAACTCCGTTCTGCAGGTTGGTCGGAATATCACCCGGATTAAACTCCTGGTGCGGAAGTTCTTCCAGACCCATAAAGAAGAGGCGGTGGAGGGAGTTGAAAAGCAGGAGAGAGAGGTGGAAGAGGGAGAAGGAGTGAAAAGAGGAGAGGATGAGGAGAGGCCGTTTTTCCTTTACGTAGCGTTCCACGACACACACCGATGTGGGCACTCCCAGCCTCAGTACGGAGCGTTCTGTGAGAAGTTTGGGAATGGACAGAGCGGAATGGGCAGAATTCCAGACTGGACGCCTGAATATTACAGCCCAGAGCAGGTTAAGGTGAGAGGGAGCGTTTTGACTCAAACTTTGACCAGAAACAGATAAGATGATTAGATAATTCATGATTATTCAGATAACACCTTTTCATTTCAGTTTAACAGTGTCTCATGGTCTTTCTCTGGCCATACAGATAAAGGTCAGGGATTTGATCCCACAATCCAATTTACAATAGATTTAACACAAAAATGGCCTTGGTCCTGGTTTCTCATCTTTCTTTCTCCTGTTTTCCTGGGTGTTGTGAAGGTGCCGGACTTTGTACAAGATACCCCAGCAGCAAGAGCTGATCTGGCTGCACAGTACACTACTGTTAGCAGACTGGACCAAGGTAACACACTACTGTTAGCAGACTGGACCAAGGTAAGACACTGCTGTGAGCAGACTGGACCAAGGTAACACACTGCTGTGAGCAGACTGGACCAAGGTAACACACTGCTGTTAGCAGACTGGACCAAGGTAACACACTGCTGTTAGCAGACTGGACCAAGGTAACACACTACTGTTAGCAGACTGGACCAAGGTAAGACACTGAGACTACTGTTAGCAGACTCGACCAAGGTAAGACACTGAGACTACTGTTAGCAGACTGGACCACGGTAAGACACTGCTGTTCGCAGACTGGACCAAGGTAACACACTACTGTTAGCAGACTGGACCAAGGTAACACACTGCTGTTAGCAGACTGGACCAAGGTAAGACACGACTGTTAGCAGACTGGACCAAGGTAGGACACTACTGTTAGCAGACTGGACCAAGGTAAGACACTGCTGTGAGCAGACTGGACCAAGGTAACACACTGTTGTGAGCAGACTGGACCAAGGTAACACACTGCTGTTAGTAGACTGAACCAAGGTAACATACTGCTGTTAGCAGACTGGACCAAGGTAACACACTGCTGTTTGTAGACTGGACCAAGGTAACACACTGCTGTTAGTAGACTGGACCAAGGTAACACACTGCTGTTAGCAGACTGGACCAAGGTAACACACTGCTGTTTGTAGACTGGACCAAGGTAAAACACTGCTGTTAGTAGACTGGACCCAGGCAAGTAATATACTATAATATAGCCTAAATACTAGCCTGTTCTCTCTTTCTACACACAAAAAAAAAGTGATATAACAATGTTTTCCAAGAAGAGATGTACAGTGTGTATTATGTAATAATAATAATAAAATCTTCAAAAGATTTGGACCGATGTAGAGATTATATGTTAAAGTTAAATATAGTACAGTAAGAAAACTCTACACACACAAACCCAAAAGAAAACTAAACAGTAATTAAAGTACGGTCAAGTCAAATGTATACGTATGTGTTTAAAAACAATTAATACACAAAGGGAATTTAAAGTGCTTTACATAAGGCAAAGCAAGCTAATAAAAAAAAATCACCATATCCTCTTCATTATTAGAAGTATTAAAATACTTATTAAAGTATCATGGACATGTTGGACTCTGATTTCCTCTGCTCCTGTGCTGTGTCACAGGTATCGGCCTGGTCCTTCAGGAGCTGAGGGAGGCCGGCTACGAGAACGACACCCTGGTGATCTACAGCTCCGACAACGGCATCCCCTTCCCTAATGGCAGGACCAATCTGTACCGTTCCGGTATCGCCGAGCCCATGCTGGTGTCTTCACCGGAACACTGGCAGCGCTGGGGAGACACCAGCCAGGCATATGTCAGTCTGCTAGGTGAGAGTGGAGAGAGACCAGCCAGGCATATGTCAGTCTGCTGGGTGAGAGTGGAGAGAGACCAGCCAGGCATATGTCAGTCTGCTAGGTGAGAGAGGAGAGGACAGAAAGAGGTGAGGGAGGGAGGGAGGGAAACAGGCTTTAATGTGTAACTGGGTTTAGACACCAACCATAGCTTCCCTCTCTGAATAGATTAGTGAGGACATTTTCAGGCTGACCCCATGTTATTGCTTAATAATAATAATAATAATAATAATAATAATAATAATAATAATAATAATAATAATTATAATTATTATTATTATTGAGGTAACCCAGTCCCCACAAGTGACCTTATGTACTGAGTGAATCTGTGGCTTTAAGGTCACTAAAAAGTCATTGTAAGTAATGCCAGTCAGTGTGGTGTATGTAGTCGTCATTGTGTTATAACACTAACATTCCACTAGGGGGAGACTAAACGCTGCTGCATCTACAGTATATTAGAAAATCATAATATAGGAAGATTGCTGCGTGACAGTTTGTAACAGGTACAGCAGTATTTCTCGATAGCTACAAACTAAAACTCTTGTTCCTCTACAGATGTCACCCCCACCATCCTGGACTGGTTCTCCATCCCCTACCCTTCTTCCCGTATCCCTGGTGTCTCCACGGCGCCCGTCCACCTCACAGGCCGGTCCTTACTACCCGCCCTGGTGACGGAGCCCTCTGCCTGGCACACAGTCTACGCCAGCCAGTCACTCCATGAGGTCATAATAATAATAACAACAATAACAATACATTTAATTTATAGGTGCCTTTCTAAACACCCAAGGTCACCGTACAAGACATATAATATACAGTAAAAACAGCACAATATACAATTGTCCACATCACCATTGATTCCTCCACACTGGGCTACAGAACCACTTGTTTTTTCCACTCATTCTATTAGAATGTATATATAAAATTCTTTACACTCATTACAATAATTTTACACCAGCTATAATAATACTTTATAATAGTGGTTGTTTGTTTGTTTTTGTCAGGGCACGCTACAATGACGTTTTGTTTTTATCTTGCAGGTGACCATGTACTACCCAATGCGCTCTGTCTACCAGGGGGCGTACCACCTCCTTCACAACCTGAATTACCGCATGCCTTTCCCCATAGACCAGGACTTCTACGTGTCTCCCACCTTCCAGGACCTGCTGAACCGCACGCAGTCGGGAAAGCCCACCCACTGGTTTAAATCCCTGCAGGAGTATTACTACAGGGACCGCTGGGAGCTGTACGACATCAGGTCTGTTTCATGCTGGAGGAAGGAATACCAATAGATACTAAAGATATATCTAGGCTTTTTTGTTGTTATTGTTTCAAGGAAATAACACAAAATCCCATTTTGACATTCGTCCTTTCGCTGTGGTGGCTTTCACAGTTCTAGAGCTACAGTCCTTATATGGTAACCACCTTATATGGTAACCACCGGATTCACCAGTACTTTACCGTAGTACTCTTTACTCTCACATGTGTTTAAAAAAAGACTGTCTTCTTTCATATATTCATGCAAGTATGTCTTGCTTTACTAGTTATTTAAAATATTGCATGAATAAATATGTATGAACACACCTGAATAAAGTTTTTCTGACCAGATCTGACCCAGGGGAGAGGAGGAACCTGGCGTTAGATACGTCCCACAGTGCAGTACTGGAGAGTCTGCGACAGGGCCTAGTGAAATGGCAGTGGGACACAGGGGATCCATGGGTCTGTGGGCCAGACTATGTCCTGGAAGACAAGCTGGAGCCGCACTGCAGACCGCTCTACAACGGACTCTAAGCTGTGCCAAACTGAGCTGTGCCAAGCTATTCAGAGGAAGAGTTGCTTTTGCAATAAGAAGATTGATAAATAGTCTACTGTATAGCCCATGGCTTTAAAAAAACAACAAAAAAATGTCATACAACTTATACTTACACAAGTGTTGATATTTTATGTAAATACGCAAACTGATTTCTGTTCAAACAGAAATGAGTGGAAATGGCTGAATGAATTTGCTGTGGTCCTTGTACAGTGCCTTGCAAAAGTATTCACCCCCCTTGGCTAGTTACTTATTTTGTTACATTACAACCTGTAATTTAAATGTTTTTTTTAATCTGAATTTTATGTGATGGATCTGCACAAAATAGTCTAAGTTGGTGAAGTGAAATGAGAACAATACATATAAAAAATTATTTTTTTAAATAAAAATCTGGAAATTGGCATATGCATATGTATTCACCCTCTTTTCTATGAAGCCCCTCAAAAGTTCTGATGCAACCAATTACCTTCAGAAGTAATATAATTCGTGAAATGAAGTCCACCTGTGTGTAATCTAAGTGTGACATGATCTGTCAGTATAAACACACCTTTTCTGAAAGGTCCCAGAGGCTGCAACACCACTAAGCAAGAGGCATCACACCATGAAGACCAAGGAGCTCTCCAAACAAGTCAGGGACAAAGTTGTTGAGAAGTACAAGTCAGGGTTGGGTTATAAAAAATATCCAAATCTTTGATGATCCCCCGGAGCACCATCAAATCCATCATCTTCAAATGGAAAGAACATGGTACCACAACAAACCTGCCAAGAGAGGGCCGCACACCAAAACTCACAGACCGGGCAAGGAGGGCATTAATCAGAGAGGCAGCACAGAGACCAAAGGTAAACCCTAAAGGAGCTGCAGAGTTCCACAGCAGAGAATGGTGTATCTGTACATGGGACCACAATAAGCCGTACACTCCATAGAGCTGGGCTTTATGGAAGAGTGGACAGAAAAAAGCCATTACTTAGTGTTAAAAATAAGAAGGCACGTTTTGAGTTTGCCAAAAGGCATGTGGGCGACTCCCCAAATGTATGGAGAAAGGTGCTCTGGTCAGATGAGACTAAAATTGAACTTTTTGGCCACCAAGGAAAACGCTATGTCTGGCGCAAACCCAACACATCCCATCACCCCAAGAACACCATCCCCACAGTGAAACATGGTGGTGGCAGCATCATGCTGTGGGGATGTTTTTCAGCAGCAGGGACTGGGAAACTGATTCGAGTCGAGGGAAAGATGGATGGTGCTAAATACAGGGATATTCTTGAGCAAAACCTGTTTCAGTCTGCCTGTGATTTGAGACTGGGACGGAGGTTCACCTTCCAGCAGGACAATGACCCGAAGCATACTGCTAAAGCGACACTCGAGTGGTTTAAGGGGAAACATTTAAATGTGTTGGAATGGCCTAGTCAAAGCCCAGATCTCAATCCAATTGAGAATCTGTGGTCAGACTTGAAGATTTCTGTTCACAAGCGGAAACCATCCAACATGAAGGAGCTGGAGCAGTTTTGCCTTGAGGAATGGGCAAAAATCCCAGTGGCAAGATGTGGCAAGCTCATAGAGACTTATCCAAAGTGACTTGCAGCTGTAATTGCCGCAAAAGGCGGCTCTACAAAGTACTGACCTTAGGGGGGTGAATATTTATGCACGCTGAAGTTTTCTGTTATTTTGTCTTATTTGTTGTTTGCTTCACAATAAAAAAAAAATCACATCTTCAAAGTTGTAGGCATGTTCTCTGGATGAAATGATGCAAACCTTCAAACAATCCATTCTAATTCCAGGTTGTGAGGCAACAAAACATGAAAAATGACAAGAGGGGTGAATACTTTTGCAAGGCACTGTATATATTACATTTTGATTTCTTTTTTACAAATGAATGTAGTGATTTATTTTGATGCTTTTTTTATTCACACCACACACACACTACTGAGTTTGAAACCAAATTTAAATGATTGACATACAATTTATATTGTCGTTTTGTAAATTAAATGCTATACTTTGCTGTCTCTTTTTCCCTTCAACAAGCCAATAACAAAAAGCACACAACTGGTTAATGCAAGAGAAGTAGCCTTAAAAATCGGTTTGTTGTAGAAAACCTGTCAATATAGCTGAATGCCTTATCGATAATATATCTTCTTGGCCAGGGTTTGAGTTATGTGGGAGTCAGTGGGAGCTGAGCTCCCATGAAAACAGGAATGTCATACATCTGTGGGGATCGCCAATACAGTGCACCGGCTAAGCTATTATTTATTTATTTCTCTCTGCCACTAACGTTAGAGACCCCCACAAAGCTCAGATTATAACTCAAACCCCGTTCTTGGCCTATTGTGCAATTTCACAAAATAGGCTGAATGATTTACAAGGGCCGCCTGTCAGGGGGGATCTACAAAGGGAAAGTTAAGAAGATTTAAGTTTAACCTTAAGCTTAACCAAGAGATGGAAAATGTGACCCAAAAAATAGGCTTTGTTATTAGTCTGTTGGGTTATTATTCGGCAGATTTTGTTTCTGACCTGGGCCTGACTAGCTATTAATGGTGAACATACATCCATCCATTAGCTAAACCGCTTATCCTTTGCAGGGTTGCGGGGGGACTGGAGCCTATCCCAGCCAACACAGGGCGAGAGGCAGGGTACACCCTGGACAGGTCGCCAGTCTATCGCAGGGCTTAATAGTGAACATATTTCACCAAAACCTATTTAAGGCAGAATTCACGTAACCCAGTCATCCCCTCATTCAAACTGCCAATGATAAATGAATCAACACAGCTTGGGATTTCCTGACTGCGTAAAGATGATTCATCCTCCATCCAGTTGACGAACGTCATTGGTCACTATCGTGTTGAGCGTCCTACCTATATAAGCAGCAGCAAGTTTTGAAAACACTGAACTCCAGAGAAGTAAATTTAAAATCAGTACACGGCAGATCTCGTCTACTGTCTACACAAGGAAAAAAAGAGAAAAGCTTTAAAAAAAGAATAACATTTTACTCTGCTGCGTTAAAGCTCTACCGAGAGAAGTTTGGCGATGGAGACGTCCGTTAGATTCGTAGTGGTGTGCGTAGGAATCTCCCTGCTCATCTCGTATCATCCCATTGAAGCATGGTACAAGCAGTCCGCCGGGCCGAACTACTATTCGGTGGGGCGAGCATCTGGTTTGCTGTCCGGCATTCGAAGGTCACCATACGCCCGTAGATCGGAGTCGGAGGAGACGATCCTCGACAGCGCGGAGACGAAGGGCAACACAGTGATCCCCGAAGATAGCCGACAGATGACCCTTCTCAAAAATATGGTAAAGTTTTGAAATGTATTTAAAGTCGTGCGTTAAATGCAAAGCTGCTCCTTCACAAGCTAGGTGAGGCAAATTTATATACAACGAATTCTAAATTTAGAAACACTCAATATCTGAAATTTTATCTGAAAGCCTATTGCCGACAATAAAATAAATAATTAAAGCATAAGGCTATATTGTGATGTGCACAAAGAAGCAAACTGAAATGTCATTGGACAAGTTATCCTCACAAAATTTCGAAATTTAAATTGCGTTGGGGACCTCAAATTGCCAAATAAAATGCTTTAAAAAAATAGACGTTATATTCCTAAGATTTCCAACCTGTGCGAAAAGGCGCTGTCCTTTCAGCACCGCTAAACAATGCGCTTCGAACACAAAAACGAACCTGAAGCATTCGAAACTGAAAAAAACATTTGTTATATTCTCACTGAAGTGTTAGACTCAACAAAGACGTCAAAGTCAAATTAGGCTATACCACAATATTTCTTTTAATTTAAAAACTAGCATTTTCTAATTCTTGCATCCAGTAGTTAAGTTTTTCTGTAAAGAAAATATGTGACTGTCGTTAATCGTATTTAATTTCTAATAGGCCATTTGTGTGAAGGACATCTCCCCAAACCTGAGGAGCTGCGAACTTCTCCGTGACGGCACGGGGACCTTCCAGTGCAAGGCGGACGTGTTCCTCACTCTCGACTCCTTGGACTGCTTGGCCGCGTGAGCTCGCGGTTTCATTTCCAAAGCCTGATCTCAAACCGGGACCATTTCACGAAACCATTAAACAGAGACGGCATGATATAACCTTGATAGTAGGAGAAAACGAAATAATTCTTGATAATGCTGACCATGAATGTTATACATGTTTTTATAAACAAAGATAATTTGTTTAAGTTAGTAAAACACTAAAAGAGAAACTAACAAAAGGAAAACAAAAAAGTGCAGCACTTTTTGTCCAAGAGCTGTTTGCCGTTTCACCTGTTCCTTCCACTCTACTCGGTTTGCTCATATAGTTAATGCAACGTTTCACTTATACTCATGTTACCAAGTGTATTAAATGTTCTGTAATTTATCAAAAGTACTTTATTTTGTTTTATCTATTAAAAAAAAAAATGTTAACCTTGTGCCGATTGCTTCACAAATGGTGAACACAAATTAAGGTTCATTTAGTTTCTGTCATGCTTAGTAGTGACACTTTATGAACATATCAAATAAACAGTGAAGACCTATCATGAACATGAGGACATGGCCTGCATATTTCACCTCACAAAACAAAGATTTAAATACTTGATTGAAATGCCAACTTAACAAGGATCATTTTATGATAGTCAATGATAAATAATAATACAAAGACGAAGTGATTTCTATAAGGCACTTCGGGAAGTTTTTCCTGTTTTTAGTGCCACCTTACAGTCACGTAAAAAAAAAGAAAATTCCACATTCATTACATATTTTTGATCTATTATATATAGAACAGTATATTTGATTGTGGTATAAAAAAAGCCAGTTCAATGTGTTTAAAAGGTTCATCAACTGTGATTAATAGTGAGGTTCAATTCAGGGTGTGGTGGGAGAAAAAAAGCAAAAAAAAAAAAGAAAAGAAAGCCAGAGAAAGTGTGAAATGAGAAAGCATACAGGCATAAGTGGTGGGAAACATAGCGTATATAAGAGAGAGTGCAGTGGATAAAGTGTATATATATATAAAAGGTATTAGTTAGGTGAGATACAGTGACAGATGAGGAAAACGGAGCAGTCAGTGCAAGAGCAAACTATCGAATAACTGCTTTAGCAGGAATGCCCACGCACTGTAACACACACACACACACACACACACACACACACACACACAAAAAGTGTCAGGTTGACTTCCCAAAAAGAAATTAAAATAGAGAATTAAACTAAAACACTGGTCCCAGTATATATTCTAATTATGATCGCATAGTACTGTACAAAATAAATAAATAGGAGTCTCTGGGTTGTTTACAGTTGAATCTCATAGTGTGGAGTGTTGCAGGTTCCTAGGTTACCCTGATTCAGATATGCACCTGACGACACGCGCTGCACAGCCTAACAACATCATGATATGAACTTGACAACATGTGCTACACAGCCAGAATCTCAAACCTTTGGCTCAAGAGTAAAATCATTAAAAAAAATAAAGTCAAACCTAGGCGAATGTTTGTTATGCTATCAAAGTTTTGGAGATTCCCAAAAGGAGAGCCGTTTGAAACGGGGACCTCCATTGGTCCAATCAGAAACAAGCCGTTTGAAACGGGGACCTCCATTGGTCCAGTCAGAACTCAGAGCCGTTTGAAACGGGGACCTCCATTGGTCCAGTCAGAAAAAATCCGTTTGAAAAGGGGACCTCCATTGGTCCAGTCAGAACTCAGAGCAGTGAGACAGCCTCCAGGTTCTCTTTGATGATGGTGTCCATGACGACCTGGAAGACGATCTGAACATTGGAGGTGTCGGTTGCCGTGGTGAAATGATGGTAGATCAGTTTGCTGGGGTTGGTGTTAAGAGACACATAGGTGGCAGCGATAAAACGCGCTGCAGCATCCACATCACAGTCTGCACCTGGAACAGGAGGGCACCTTACCATTCTAACTATATCTACAGTATATTATCACACAGAGAGAGAGGTAGAGGGAGGGAGAGAGAGGTAGAGGTGGAGGTAGAGAGAGAGAGAGAGAGAGAGAGAGTGCGAGAGAGGTAGCGAGAGAGATGAGCATATAGAGATAAAGAGATCTCAGTCTGATCATGAGTATACTAGGCAGGGATTGACTAAGCCTCTGGATGGATGCTCCCCTGTGTTAGAAACGATCATTGAGTTTAGTTATCTGAACAGCATGCCAGTGTTCAACCTTACATCATACAGTACATTACTGTGCATAGGTTTTAGGCACGGGATGCTGTTTTGAAGGCGAAGGGTGGTCACACCTAATGTTGATTTGATACAGATTTGCTTATATATATATATATATATATATACGCACACACTGTATATATATATTGATATATAGATATATATATATACACACTGTACATACATATATATATATTTTTTTTCTTCCTAACTTTAAAGACTTCACACCTGCCTAAAACGTTTGCACAGTATTGTACATATACAGGGTTTCAGAATTTATCTTTAACAGAAGTCGTTCGTAGTAAATACAAGTTTTTTTTGTTGATACTTTGACTTAAAACTCTGGTGAAAATTGAGAGAAAAAATATTGTATTATTCAATATTTATGATACATGATTAAATCTTACCTTTGAACTGAGGCAGGTAAAGTCTTAGATGTCGACTGGAATGTAAAATCTTTTCTTGAAAAAGATCTATCTTGTTCATGAATAAGATCTGCAATGATCACAAAGTCTGCAGCGTTAATGGATAATTTAGTAAAAACAAAAGCAATCCTCACTATTACAAAATAAAGCTTCTTCTATATTTTCATAATGCATGGAAATTTATTTACAAATATAGCTATTGAAAAGATCAATAGTGAAAATATATATAATAATTAATAGATAGACAAACATTAAAAGTCCATCAGTGCAATAACCTAACATATAATATAATAAAGTAACGGTGAATAAAATAATTAGGTCCTCTAGATACTGAATGAATCATGTTTCTGAGATACTCATAAAGTGTCGAATCAGTTAGTTTAATGAGAACATATAGTGACATTAGCGCAATAGTCAATCAACCAGTCTCCACACCACACACTACACCCCATAGGACTTTTACACCCAAAGGGGAGGATATGATGTCACGCCAGCCTCCATACAGGAACCCTGGCAGCCACAGTGGAGAGGTGGTCACATATTGTAAACGCAGACACACTGATTTAATTAATCACTGAATTGTGTAATATCCCATTCAGAAGACACGCACGCACGCACGCACACAAAGTCTGACTAAGCGGGCTTTAAAAACAAGTCAAGTGAGGCCATTTAAAGCAGCTTGTTAAACGGTCCTGTGACTGGGCCATTAGGTCTGTATGTTAAATGGTCCTGTAACTGGGCCATTAGGTCTGTATGTTAAATGGTCCTGTAACTGGGCCATTAGGTCTGTATGTTAAATGGTCCTGTAACTGGGCCATTAGGTCTGTATGTTAAATGGTCCTGTAACTGGGCCATTAGGTCTGTATGTTAAATGGTCCTGTAACTGGGCCATTAGGTCTGTATGTAACTGGGCCATTAGGTCTGTATGTAACTGGGCCATTAGGTCTGTATGTAACTGGGCCATAATGTCTGTATGTTAAATGGTCCTGTAACTGGGCCATTAGGTCTGTATGTTAAATGGTCCTGTAACTGGGCCATTAGGTCTGTATGTTAAATGGTCCTGTAACTGGGCCATTAGGTCTGTATGTTAAATGGTCCTGTAACTGGGCCATTAGGTCTGTATGTTAAATGGTCCTGTAACTGGGCCATTAGGTCTGTATGTAACTGGGCCATTAGGTCGGTATGAAGGGAGTAGAATAAAGCAGGGGATAAGAGTGGCCTGGCTGGAACAAACCTTCATTACGCTTCAGTTTATGACGAGGAACAAAGGACATTAGAAAAAAAAGAGCTTCCTTCAGTCCATTGCGTGTGTGTGTGCGTCAGTGTGTTTGTACATGTGTGTGTGTATGTGTGTGTCAGTGTGTTTGTACATGTGTGTGCATATGTGTGTGTGTGTGTGTGTGTGTGTGTCAGTGTCTGTACGTGTGTGTGCGTGTGCGTGTGTGTGTGTGTGTCAGTGTGTCTGTACGTGTGTGTGTGTGTGTTAGCAGAGTGAGTGAGCAGCCAATGAACGTCTTGAAGTGAAATGGAGTGATGGAGCAGTGGAGTGATGGAGTGATGGAGCAATGGAGTGATGGAGCAGTGGAGTGATGGAGTGATGGAGTGATGGAGTGATGGAGTGAGAAAGAGACGAAGGAAAGAGGAGACAGAAAAACAGGACAATCTCTTGATCTCCGCCTCCTTCACTAATCAATGTGCATTCAGTCTGTTTCTCCTCACAAACCCACTGACACAGTCTGAGGGACACAACAACTGCTTGCCATCCATCCATCCATCCATCCATCCATCCATCCATCCTTGGAAGGACGACCGCAGGATGAACTATTAGCTACTGTGAACCAACATGTTACATCAGCATTGACTACTAGCTACCGTGAAACTACATGTTACATCTACAGCTTGTTAGGCGGATCCTTAACCAGGTAAAATGACTGACTATTGAATAGTACTAACTTTTCTACCAGGTGTATTGTCCAAGAGAACAACACAGTGGAATTTACAGACAGACAGGTGCGGTTGCTAACATGAGCTTTTGTTGATTATGTTTCATATCCCGCCGAGAATCGTTACTCAGTTCGCATTAATCCATACATTTTCCATTGCTTAAAACAATACATTTAGTAACACTGTACGATAATTCCCTGGTAATTTATCCCCGACCAGTGCCTGAAGACTCCTCTTACCATGGAGGTGTTCCTGAAGAAGACATTGTTGCAGATGGAGGAGAAGAGTTTCAGGCTCTCCTGCAGACGATTCTATAGGGGGGAAAAACGCAGAGCTGACACTAGAAAAACTAATTACTATAACAAATTTTTTCTCAGCATGAAAAAAAATCTATATACAAAATATAAACATCATTCACTTACTGTGCCACCTCTTTGTTTAAATGCTCTCCTGTATATGTAATCTGTCGTTTTTGTAATTTAATGCAGAGAAAAGGTTATGGATTGGCAGGCTGTGTGCTTGCCCTCACCAGGTACAGGTTAGGATTAGGGATAAGGAATATGGATAGGGTGGTTAGGGTTAGGGTTATGGCTGTGTGTGTACCAAAGTCATATCATAGGTTTAGGGTAGTTGTCAGGGTCAGGGTTAGGGTCAGGGTCAGATTTAGGGTTAGGGTTAGGGTTAGGGTTATGGCTGTGTGCTCACCATGGAGGGATCCTCTACCAAGTCATATCATAGGTTTAGGGTAGTGGTCAGGGTCAGGGTTAGGGTCAGGTTTAGGGTAAGGGTTAGGGTTAGGGCTGTGTGCTCACCATGGAGGGGTCCTCTACCAAATCATATCATAGGTTTAGGGTAGTGGTCAGGGTCAGGGTTAGGGTAAGGTTTAGGGTAAGGGTTAGGGTTAGGGTTAGGGTTATGGCTGTGTGCTCACCATGGAGGGATCCTCTACCAAATCATATCATAGGTTTAGGGTAGTGGTCAGGGTCAGGGTTAGGGTTAGGGTTAGGGTAAGGGTTAGGGTTAGGGCTGTGTGCTCACCATGGAGGGGTCCTCTACCAAATCATATCATAGGTTTAGGGTAGTGGTCAGGGTCACGGTCAGGTTTAGGGTTAGGGTAAGGGTTAGGGTTAGGGCTGTGTGCTCACCATGGAGGGGTCCTCTACCAAATCATATCATAGGTTTAGGGTAGTGGTCAGGGTCAGGGTCAGGTTTAGGGTTAGGGTAAGGGCTGTGTGCTCACCATGGAGGGGTCCTCTACCAAAGTCATATCATAGCCGCTCAGGGACACGACAAACAGGACCGCCCGTACGTCCTCGAAACAGCCGATCCACTTCCTGCGCTCAGTCCTTTGGCCCCCCACGTCATACAGCCTACACAGGAAGAGGACAGTAAGACAGGATGCATACAGGGAGAGGACATTAAGACAGGATGCAGACAGGGAGAGGACATTAAGACAGGATGCAGACAGGGAGAGGACATTAAGACAGGAAGCATACAGGGAGAGGACATTAAGACAGGAAGTATACAGGGAGAGGACATTAAGACAGGAAGTATACAGGGAGAGGACATTAAGACAGGAAGTATACAGGGAGAGGACATCAAGACAGGAAGTATACAGGGAGAGGACATCAAGACAGGAAGTATACAGGGAGAGGACATTAAGACAGGAAGTATACAGGGAGAGGACATTAAGACAGGAAGTATACAGGGAGAGGACATTAAGACAGGAAGTATACAGGGAGAGGACATTAAGACAGGAAGCATACAGGGAGAGGACATTAAGACAGGAAGCATACAGGGAGAGGACATCAAGACAGGAAGTATACAGGGAGAGGACATCAAGACAGGAAGCAATGTGAACCAGAATAACTATGAGGGGGAGAGTGAGACAATGAAGAGTTACAGAAGAGTTGAAGCACGCACCTACTGAAAAATACTTAGAAACCTACATTAAAAGGTGTGTTTGTAAATTCTTTCTTTCTTTTTTCTTTTACTATCATTGGGAGTTTATTTAGCTTATTCTTTTAATGAGTTTAGGACTGATTGCATTCAGTCCAATTCTTTATGGCCTTACAATGGCACAGACTCAGACCTGAGTGAATCCTCCTCCTCCTCCTCCTCCTCCTCCTCATCCTCCTACTACTACTACTTTTACTCCAACTGCTACTCCAACTCCAACTCCTACTACTACTACTAATAATAATACACATAAATGGCAGTGTCTCCTGAACCAAACCCGACTTTGGTAGGATTCAATTTCCTGGCCAAATGCAAGTGTGTGTGCGTGTCCATGACCTTCCATCCTAATGACATGATATTGGAGGGAAACCCGAATAAAAGACGCCATTTCTTTCAGGCACAGCATCAATCACTTCTCAAATAAGTGACACGTTCAGTTTCACATCTCCTAGCACGCACGCACGCAAGCGCCAAGTGGGCAGACGCTCCCAGATCCCTGTTAATGGTGCACCCCTTTTTTCAATCTCCCCAAAATACCATCAGGACACGGCGGAGCATCAAAGGTCACTGCCGAGAGGAAGAGAGGAGAAAGGATAGAAAGAGAGTTGTTCATCTTTTGCTTTGTCTTCCACCTGAGTCTCCATCAATGTAATATCTGGCTTCTGGGGCCACACTCAGTCTGAGAGCGAGCGTGTGTGTGTGTGTGTGTGTGTGTGTGTGTGTGTGGGGGGGGGGGGGCTGTCAGAGACAGAGAGAAAAGGAAAAAAAAAACAAGTCTTCACCAACAGGGATAAGGAGAATTTGAGTGAGAGACGGAGAATAACCGACATTTTGTGCTTTTAGTTGAGGTACAGTGAGTTTAGCAGGATTCAAAAAGAATACCTACATTAAAAGGAAATGATTGTGCTCCTTCAAACTGTACTCATGGCCAAGTGTGGAAAACCACATAGTTTCGTAAGTTTAATAAAACATTAAATTCAACATGTATTTGAAAAGAATAATGAATATCAACACAGAGGCCATTTTTTTGCCATATCCAATCTCACAACTGTTAGTAATAATAATAATAATAATAATAATAATAATAATAATAATAATAATAATAATAACAACAGCAACAACTATACTCAAAACACCCTATTGACTGACAACCCCGGTCTTCTTTGAAAATTCCCCTTAAAACTGAATTCTAAAACTATTCAACAGTCCCACAAGCTTTCTGAAACTCTTGTATGAAAAATCCCTGCTGGGTTAGCGTTCAAACATTTTTACCATTCTCTACCTGCTGTCTGTGTCACCTCTACAGCTTTAATCTCACAGTGCCTTCTATCCTTCATTCAAAATGCAAAGGATGACGGCCACAAAAAAAAGAAAGAAAAAAAAAAGTTAATTTCTGAGAGCATAACCCTGACCAAAAGGGCAAACGACTGTTTTACAATCTAGCTGCTGTTGAGTCGACGCTGTGAGGATAGAGAGTGACCCCTGACCCTTTTGATTAGCGGTTGGAATGATGAGTTGAGACCCTGAGACAGCTCACGAGACAGAGTTAATGAGAGCTACCTGGGGAATGGAATGGAGTCCGTCTGTGTAATGAAGTCAGTGATGAGGGCAGACAGGGGACATATCCCTCTACACTCCTGATGGCTAAGAAAAGGAAACTACTCTTTAGCAATATCAGCTAAGAAAAATAAACTACAGTTTAACAATATCAGCTAAGAAGTTAGCTACAGTTAAGCAATATCAGCTAAGAGGTAAACTACAGGTTAGCAATATCAGTTAAGAAGTAAACTACAGTTTAGCAATATCAGCTAAGAAAAGGAAACTACTGTTTAGCAATATATGCTAATAAGTAAGCTGCAGTTAAGCAATATCAGCTAAGAAAGGGAAACTACAGTTAAGCAAAATCTGCTAGGAAGTAAGCTACAGTTACGCAATATCAGCAAAGAAGTAAACTACCATTTAGCAATATCAGCTAAGAATTAAGCTACAGTTTAGCAATATCAGCTAAAAGAAGTAACTACAATTTAAGCAATATCAGCTAAGGAGTACACTACAGTTCAGCAATATCAGATAAAAGAAGTAAATACAATTTAAGCAATATCAGCTAAGGAGTACACTACAGTTTAGCAATATCAGCTAAGTAGCAAACTACAGTTTAGCAATTTCAGCAAAGAAGTAAACTACAGTTTAGCATTTTCAGCTATGAAGTGAACTACAGTTCAGCAATATCAGCTAAGAAGTAAACTACCATTTTGCAAAATCAGCTAAGAAGTAAGCTACAGTTTAGCAATTTCAGCAAAGAAGTAAACTACAGTTTAGCATTATCAGCTAAGAAGTAAACTACAGTTCAGCAATATCAGCTAAGAAGTAAACTACCATTTTGCAAAATCAGCTAAGAAGTAAGCTACAGTTTAGCAATTTCAGCAAAGAAGTAAACTACAGTTTAGCATTATCAGCTAAGAAGTAAACTACCGTTTTGCAATATCAGCTAAGAAGTAAACTACCATTTTGCAATATCAGCTAAGAAGTAAGCTACAGCTTAGTAATATCAGCAAAGAAGGTCAGGGTAGAAATGAAACCAGACGACTGCCATGAAATCTCACAATGCACATAAACACCACACACACACACACACACACACACACACACACACACACACACACACACACACACACACACACACACACACACACACACACACACACACAAAGATGTGAACAGCCTCTGGTAATAAAAAGTGTGTGAAAGTCTTTTCAACATGGAGAGAAAAACAATAACTGACACCATTTATCATGTTTTACTGCTTCTCCATTAAACAGCCTCTGCCGTCTCTGTCTCTGACAAATATATCATAACACAGCCATCAGGGACGAAATAACAACACAGAAACGTGTTTGTTAGCGAGACACGCACGCACGCACGCACGCACGCACCAATGCGCGCGCACACACACACACACACACACGAAGTGGCCTGATGATTCAGCTGGGGGAACAGATGGAAGTTTCCTGACTGACGAACAACCACTTCCTCTTAAATCCCTGGTGAACATCAGCCACTTCCTGTGCTATAGAACATCAGCCACTTCCTGTGCTATAGAACATCAGCCGCTTCCTGTGCTATAGAACATCAGCCGCTTCCTGTGCTATAGAACATCAGCCTCTTCCTGTGCTATAGAACATCAGCCGCTTCCTGTGCTATAGAACATCAGCCGCTTCCTGTGCTATAGAACATCAGCCGCTTCCTGTACTATAGAACATCAGCCACTTCCTGTACTATAGAACATCAGCCACTTCCTGTGCTATAGAACATCAGCCGCTTCCTGTGCTATAGAACATCAGCCTCTTCCTGTGCTATAGAACATCAGCCACTTCCTGTACTATAGAACATCAGCCACTTCCTGTGCTATAGGCCCACAACACAACAACTGTCCATCTGTGGTCAGCCCAGTGAGCAGGATATGACACTAGACTAAATGCCGGTGGCCTGCTGTAGGAAAGTTGAAAAGATTTGTAAAATTGACAAAGTGAAAACATAAAAAAAGAGGAGTGAGATTTCATGTGAACACGTTAACATGCTTTACAGACCACGAGAGAGAGAGAGAGAGCGAGAGATCAGAGACCATAACATTGCTGTTTTAGCATAACAGAGAAGGTTAGGTTCCGGGTCTGTATGGACGTACCTTAACAAACCCTTGTAGACTGGAATTTAACTAAATTATTCAGACCACGAACATTTGGCAGCCTCCATTATTTATCATGTTGGAAATACATGGATTGAAGTGAAATTGGGTGTGATGGTGGTAAATCTCTGCTTAAATGTTTCATAGATACTCTAATGTTTTATTCCATCAGCCGAAAGGGAAAGTTCATGTCCTCAGAGACAAGGAGAGAAGCAGAAAAGCCTCTCTTAAATGTTACAATATCGTTACCTTTCAGACAGAATAGAAAATCAATGAGGATGGTACATCTATAACAGAAATGGACCATAATAAGCCAAAAGAGATGTACCTTTAAAATCAGTTGTGCATATTCAGCTTTGCTCTAGCATATCTTATAGTAAATATACTTTCTATAGTCACAGGATGTAACAAGAATAAAAAGCTCTTGTTCAGTAGCTTTTCTGTTATTATTAATAATAATAATAATAATAATAATAATAATAATAATACATTTAATGTTATAGGTGCCTTTCTAGACACCCAAGGTCACTGTACATGGAATAGAATGTACTGTATTGATCAAATGCAAAAATAAGACCAAGAATGTAATGTCAAGAAATCTCTCTCTCTCTTTTGCTCTAACACACGCACGCACGCACGCACGCACACACACACACACAAATATGTACACAAAAAGAGACTTAAGGGAAAGATTAAACCTCAGCCATTGACAGATCTCCAAATTGTTGGCAGAGAGTGGACAGACTATTTCACACCACATTAGTCTGAGTCTTCCCGAGCATGTGCTCATGTTCCAGGCCTCAGCTGGTGCAGAAACCAAACTCACCTTTCCTCTGAACACTAACTAGGGCTGAGTGGGTGCAAACTGTACAGCAGAAACTTTTACTGTGACAACTATAGATTATTACCATTTGGATAAGGCACCAATCTAAAAACAAGATCTATTTTTAAAACGGGATCTGTAAAAAAACAACGCTAAACTTTCTGGAGCTTTGTATTTTGTGTAAACATCGACAAAACTCAAAACCCATTTATTTAACCTCATAGCCTTTCTTCAATCTCAACTGAAAGGTATCTTGAATCTTCAAATCCCTAGAACAAACATTCCTTTTGTCAAATATGAGTAATCGTATCGGCTTATGCAAAGCCTTATTTTAAGATGAACACACACAGAAAAGTAATTTTTTATTTAATTAACTTAAAAAGTCAATTTGAATAAATCCAGTGATAAGAGGGAGCAAGGGAGATTTCTGGGGACCTCAGGGAAGCAACGGCAACCTCCTTAAAGAACACGTTGTCACATGATTATGACATCGCCGCTGATGAAACAAAGCATCTCGTCTCTGAATCTCTATTTTTTTTCCTATCTCTCTGAATCTATTACTTTTCCTATCTTGGAGGAAGACATTCCCCGACTACCACAGAAAGTCAGAGCAGACACTTTCTGTATGTGACCTTTGACCTCTGTTACTGTGGACAACGGACCCATACCGCATATGAATAGATGCCAAATTGTAACAACCTCATAGCATTCTCCCTCCTGAATTTCAAAGTAGACTTTAACAGAGAATAGAAACTGGTTGAAAAAAAGGATTTTAATCCCAATGTGAACTGTCCTAGTAAAATAAAAGCTTTTTAATGACTTACTACTGGCTTGTATGTTTCACTGTGTGAGTGTGTCTGTGAATGTAGGGCAAGTTCAGTTTCAAACCTCAACCTCTGACCTAGTTTAGTAGTGCCTTGGCTTATGAAAGTAACCTCCGCGTGATTAAAGCACTCCCAGACAAGCTCTTCTGATGTCACTGATAGAGGTCAGTTTGTTTTTCTGACGTGTAATTACTAAACCCGTTAATAGAGTCACTAAGACGACTGCGCGCGTGTGTGTGTGTGTGTGTGTGTGTGTGTGTGTGTGTGTGTGCGTGTGTGTGTGTGCGTGTGCGTGTGTGCGTGTGCGTGTGTGCAGGTGTTAGGCTAATCTCAGTGATAACGTCTATGGTGGGATGATAAGGTATTGATGTGCAGGTTTTGATGCATTGAGTGATCCCTGCAAAGGCAGCATGTCAGGCCAATCACAGGTAAGCCCCCCCATGGGCAGTGTTTATTGGTTGCTAGGAGATCAGAGATGACAGGGACTCTCCAGGGAGCACCTGATCCACCATCTTTAGTAGGCGTTTTTCTTAATAAGCCACAAAGAGGAAAATCAACTAGTTGATAGAAATTAACTAGTAGAAGGACTCCAATACCCTGCGCCATTACGTTCACATGGTTACAACAGACAAAACATTATTTTTGGCCAAAGAAACGTGTGTCACGTCATTGTTTTTAAAGCGAGATAATAATGACTCTACAGTATAGAAGGGTTTAAACTCAACAGTGTTAATGAGCCTACAGTATAGAGGAGCTGGTTTAAACTGAACTGCGTTAATGAGCCTACAGTATAGAGGAGCTGGTTTAAACTCTACAGCGTTAATGAGCCTACAGTATAGAGGGGGTTTAAACTGAACTGCGTTAATGAGCCTACAGTATAGAGGAGCTGGTTTAAACTCTACAGCGTTAATGAGCCTACAGTATAGAGGGGGTTTAAACTGAACTGCGTTAATGAGCCTACAGTATAGAGGGGTTTAAACTGAACTGCGTTAATGAGCCTACAGTATAGAGAGGTTTAAACTGAACTGCGTTAATGAGCCTACAGTATAGAGGAGCTGGTTTAAACTCTACAGCGTTAATGAGCCTACAGTATAGAGGAGCTGGTTTAAACTCTACAGCGTTAATGAGCCTACAGTATAGAGGGGGTTTAAACTGAACAGCGTTAATGAGCTTACAGTATAGAGGAGCTGGTTTAAACTCTACAGCGTTAATGAGCCTACAGTATAGAGGGGGTTTTAACTGAACTGCGTTAATGAGCTTACTGTATAGAGGGGGTTAAACTGAATAGCGTTAATGAGCCTACAGTATAGAGGAGCTGGTTTAAACTCTACAGTGTTAATGAGCCTACAGTATAGAGGGTGTTCAACTCAACAGTGTTAATGAGCCTACAGTATAGAAGGGTTTAAACTGAACAGCGTTAATGAGCTTACTGTATAGAGGGGTTTAAACTGAATAGCGTTAATGAGCCTACAGTATAGAGGAGCTGGTTTAAACTCTACAGTGTTAATGAGCCTACAGTATAGAGGGGTTTAAACTGAACAGCGTTAATGAGCCTACAGTAAAGAGGGGTTTAAACTCAACAGCGTTAATCAGCCTACAGTATAGAGGGGGTTAAACTCAACAGTGTTAATGAGCCTACAGTATAGAGAGTGTTAAACTCAACAGTGTTAATGAGTCTACAGTATAGAGGGGTTTAAACTGAACAGTGTTAATGAGCCTGCAGTATAGAGGGGTTTTAACTGAACAGTGTTAATGTGCCTACAGTATAGAGGGTGTTTAAACTCAACAGCGTTAATGAGCCTACAGTATAGAGGGTGTTAAACTCAACAGTGTTAATGAGCCTACAGTATAGAGGGGTTTAAACTGAACAAACAGTCAGCCTACAGTAGTAGGGGTTAAACTCAACAGTTAATGAGCCTACAGAGGTTAAACTCAACAGTGTTAATGAGCCTACAGTATAGAGGGGTTTAAACTGAACAGTGTTAATGAGCCTGCAGTATAGAGGGGTTTTAACTGAACTGCCTACAGTATAGAGGGTGTTTAAACTCAACAGTAATGAGCCTACAGTATAGGGGTTTAAGCTGGACAGTGTTAATGAGCCTACAGTAAAGAGGGGTTTAAACTCAACAGTGTTAATGAGCCTGCAGTATAGAGGGGGTTTAAACTCAACAGTGTTAATGAGCCTACAGTATAGAGGAGCTGGTTTAAACTCTACAGTGTTAATGAGCCTACAGTATAGAAGGGTTTAAACTGAACAGCGTTAATGAGCTTACTGTATAGAGGGGGTTAAACTGAATAGCGTTAATGAGCCTACAGTATAGAGGAGCTGGTTTAAACTCTACAGTGTTAATGAGCCTACAGTATAGAGGGTGTTCAACTCAACAGTGTTAATGAGCCTACAGTATAGAAGGGTTTAAACTGAACAGCGTTAATGAGCTTACTGTATAGAGGGGTTTAAACTGAATAGCGTTAATGAGCCTACAGTATAGAGGAGCTGGTTTAAACTCTATAGTGTTAATGTGCCTACAGTATAGAGGGTGTTTAAACTCAACAGCGTTAATGAGCCTACAGTATAGAGGGTGTTAAACTCAACAGTGTTAATGAGCCTACAGTATAGAGGGGTTTAAACTGAACCGCGTTAATGAGCCTACAGTATAGAGGAGCTGGTTTAAACTCTACAGTGTTAATGAGCCTTCAGTATAGAGGGGTTTAAACTGAACAGCGTTCATGAGCCTACAGTATAGAGGGGGTTTAAACTGAACAGTGTTAATGAGCCTACAGTATAGAGGGGGTTAAACCCAACAGTGTTAATCAGCCTACAGTATAGACGGGTTTAAACTGAACAGTATTAATGAGCCTACTGTATAGAGGGGTTTAAACTCAACAGTGTTAATGAGCCTACAGTATAGAGGGGTTTAAACTCAACAGCGTTAATGAGCCTACAGTATAGAGGGGTTTAAACTGAACAGTGTTAATGAGCCTACAGTATAGAGGGGTTTAAACTCAACAGTGTTAATGAGCCTACAGTATAGAGGGGGTTTAAGCTGGACAGTGTTAATGAGCCTACAGTATAGAGGGGTTTAAACTGAACAGCGTTAATGAGCCTACAGTATAGAGGGTGTTAAGCTGAACAGCATTAATGAGCCTACAGTATAGAGGGTGTTAAGATGAACAGCATTAATGAGCCTACAGTATAGAGGGTGTTAAGCTGAACAGCGTTAATGAGCCTACAGTATAGAGGGTGTTAAGCTGAACAGCATTAATGAGCTCGCTGTACCTGAAGAGGAGGTGGTTGACCTTAAACTGCGTCTCGATGACCTTAACCCCTAATCCCTAACCCTAATGAGCTATCTGTACCTGAAGAAGAGGTGGTTGACCTTAAACTGCGTCTCAATGACCTTAACCCCTAACCCTAACGAGCTGTCTGTACCTGAAGAGGAGGTGGTTGACCTTAAACTGCGTCTAAATTACCTTGACCCCTAACCCTAACCCTAATGAGCTGTCTGTACCTGAAGAGGAGGTGGTTGACCTTAAACTGCGTCTCGTTGACCTTAACCCCTAACCCCTAACCCTAATGAGCTATCTGTACCTGAAGAGGAGGTGGTTGACCTTAAACTGCGTCTCGATGACCTTAACCCCTAATCCTAACCCTAATGAGCTGTCTGTACCTGAAGAGGAGGTGGTTGACCTTAAACTGCGTCTCGATGACCTTAACCCCTAACCCCTAACCCTAATGAGCTATCTGTACCTGAAGAGGAGGTGGTTGACCTCAAACTGCGTCTCGATGACCTTAACCCCTAATCCTAACCCTAATGAGCTATCTGTACCTGAAGAGGAGGTGGTTGACCTTAAACTGCGTCTCGATGACCCCGGTGGTCCTCAGTCGGACCCTCAGCACGTCCGTCTCTGTCGGCACAAAGTCTGGAGATACGATGCGGGCCATGCTCTCGAAGAAACTGCAGGGGAACGAGGGAAGAGAGGAACAGAGAGAAAGAAGAGGGGAAGAGACAAACAAATAGAAAGAGAGAGGGCGAGAAGAGAAATTAGGGGAAAAAGAAAAGGGGGAGAGGACAGAAATTAGGAAAGACGGAGAGACGGCTGAGATGAATCCTGCAGTCTGGTGTGGCATCCACCAGGCAGCCGGCAGGGAGTGTGCAGTGACTGGACTACACCGCTAGGGGGCGCAGTGTTCAAATTCTAATATTCTATCCTCTGAGACAAATAGTGTTTTATCATAATGACACAAGAGGCCAAGCAGTACAACACACAGAACAGATTAGGCACTGTTTTAAATGTGTGTGTGTACCTATTTCCTTATTAGAGTGAATACATTTATTCTAAATTAATCACGCATACACACTAACTGATTAGAAAAACTGACTTTGACATTCTACAACTGTCATCTAGTATCAGCTACCTGGACAGGTGCACTGATACAGACAGACAGACAGACAGACAGACAGACAGACAGACAGACAGACAGACAGACAGCATCGGTCAGCCCGCTTAGCATAAAGGTGTGTATCATACATCTATTTGGCAGTGATATGTGGATTCGCTGTGTGTGTGTTTGTTAAAAAACAATGGCCTGAAAACAAGTGTATCTAATATATGTGTGTGTGTGTGTGTGTGTCCCCAATGTTTGTGTGTCTACAGAGGGGAGGAAGGGAGAGCCTTCCAGAGGATCTCAGTGGGTTTCATGGGGCCTGTCGGTGTAGATAACCCCCAAACAAAAGCCTCCCACTGGGGTAGAGGATCAGACCAGACAGCCTCTTGCTGGGTCCACGCTCCATTTCACCTCCACACACACACACACACACACACACACACACACACACACACACACACACACACACACACACACACACACACACACACACACACACACACACACACACACACACACACACACACACACACTTTATATCCTCTCCTCTCCTGTACACACATGTCCATGGGGAAGAGAACATCACACACAGCAATGTGTTTAGATATTTCCCCTCTGCTGCTTCCTCTCCTCCCCTGTTCAGTGTTTACCTCAGTGCCCCGCGGTCTAACGCTAACCTGTACGCTTAGCACCGTAGACCTCCGTGGTATTTCTCTCATATTAAGTCTAGAGGAATAATGCACACGAGAGATAGCGCGTGTGTGTGTGTGTGTGTGTGTTTGTGTTTGACGGAAACAGCAGGAAACGTGTGTGTGGGTGTGTGTGTGTGTGTGTGTGTGTCCTCACTAGAGCGCCGAGTCGTTGAGCTCGTACTCGTAGCCGCGGGCGACGGCCGCCCTAACCCCCTGGTCCGCCCACAGACAGGAAAGGGCGTGGCCTAGGAAAGGAAACAGCACCTGGTCCTCGTCGAAGCTCCGCCCACACGACAGAACGGAATGAGCGTGGACCTGGAAAGAGGAAGAGAAGGATGAGGGGATGGACGGATTGGCGGACCGAAGATGAAAGAATGACTTCATAGAACACAATGAAAAGATAAAAAAAAAGTGAGGTTTGAACGGGCTGCATGAGGAGTTCTGGATCTGTTCTGGTCATTTTAAAAGTTAAGTTATTCAAATAAAGGGCAGGCCATTAACCCCCCCCCCAGCGTTAACTCTGAGCAAATTGACTTTTGATCATAATCATATAATTATAGTGCTTGATGATATTCGGTTATTAACGTGAATCAGTGGGCTCAGCCTGGGTTGAACCGTGCCATTAATAACCCACCATAAACCAGGGCCCATTCATCCCAATTAACATCGGTGTTTGCAGGCGTGTGTGTGTGTGTGTGTGTGTGTGTGTGTGTGTGTGTGTGTGTGAATGTGTGGTTGTGTGTGTGTGCGTGTGCGTGTGCGAGAAAAAGAAAGGGAGAAACATCTAACTCCACTTCAACTGTAAAACTTAACAGTGTGAACATCTCATTCTGAAAATGGGTTATTTCACCATAGAGCTTTAAGGTCACTAAACTGCTTTTTAGAAAGTATTCCTGTTTGAAAGTGATAAAGGAGGTGGGGGAGCGAATGGATGGATGAGCAGCTATTCTTACATTTAGAAAAAAGAGCTGTGTCCACCTATACACTCTACCAGACACACCCCCGCGTGTGTGTGTGTGTGTGTGTGTGTGTGCGTGTGTGTGTGTCTGTGTGTGTGTGTGTGTGTGTGTGTGTGTCTGTGTGTGCGTGTGTGTGTGTGTGTGTGGCTGCCTGTTCTAATGCGTTTCCTCATGAGAGCGTGTGTGCTTGTAGAAAGTCTGGAATGTTCTGGCGTCTGTCGGGATTCTAATAGGTCCGGACTGAACAAACAGTTCATGCCTCAACGAACCAGTGAGAGAGAGAGAGAGAGAGAGAGAGAGAGAGAGAGAGGTGAGAGAGAGAGAGAGAGAGAGAGAGAGGTAGAGAGAGGTAGAGAACCAGTGAGAGAGAGAGAGAGAGAGAGAGGTAGAGAGAGGTAGAGAACCAGTGAGAGAGAGAGAGAGAGAGAGAGAGAGAGAGAGAGAGAGAGAGAGAGAGAGAGAGAGAGGTAGAGAGAGGTAGAGAACCAGTGTGTGTCAGCGCTCGTGTTTCAGAGAGAGGGAGAGAGAGTGAGCGCGAGAGAGAGAGAGTGAGAAAGAGAGTGAAATAGAGAGAGACAGAAAAAGAGAAAGAGAGTGAAATAGAGAGAGAGAGAGAGAGAGAGAGAGAGAGAAAGAAAACGTCCTGTGGCTCCTGTAATTAGATCTTAACAATGCATCTGTGCTGCCCTCTAGTGGTGACATTGAGACACAGCAGGGAGACAGAGCGCTTTGATGATATTTCAGGAGACAAAGTCTGGAGGCTTGGAGAGAAAGGGAAGCTGAAACTTCAGAACACAGGAGAGAGCTAGACGGGCAGACAGACAGACAGACAGACAGACAGACAGACGAGACGAGACAGTGACGCAGACAGACAGACAGACAGACGAGACAGTGACGCAGACAGACAGACAGACAGACAGACAGACAGACAGACAGACAGACAGACAGACAGCAGGCTACCTTGTTGCTACTGTTAGCCAGGTTAATGCGCAGGACGCCCATTCCATGCAGCACAAACTTCATAGACGTCAGCAGGTTATCCAGCACCGCAGGCTGTCAAAGGGCAAAGGTCAGAAGGGCAAACACATGAATCTCAATGGCAACAAGGTAATTCATTATGCAAGTGTAAAATCATCACTGTGCTGTATAATTAGGTCATCATGATTGATCACTCCCGGCGGGAATGCTCTGGTGCATGAGGTAACGATTCCCTGTGACAGAGGCCTTTGCTGGACACGGCCACATTGATTTGCGTCAGAGCCGCACGCTGCTTATCTCTCCCGCTTGTCTCTCCTGGGGGGGGGGGGGGGGGGGGTGAAAAATTATGACAGCATGGAAGCATAATAATATAATATTGACGTTACCTTGGGACAGCCATCACATTACAGAATTTCAATCATTTCAAATTTCCATCTGTCGCCCTTATCCAAATGATTGGTTATTAATCGGAATTCAGAACCCAATGGAATTAAATAAGACGTTTTACACAGACATTTACTTTTTTTTGGGACAAAATCCAACAGTGAATCAGTCTGTTTGTTCTGAGCACACATCTTGGTTTCCTGCAGCCAGCCAGCCAGCCAGCCAGCCAGCCAGCCAGCCAGCCACACACACACTAGCTTGACCTTGCTGTTAAAGATTCCTACTGTACTAGAAGTGTGAACAGCTACAGAGACAATCACTTCAGCATGTGTCACATAAGATCCCACCATTGAGAACCTTTCTGTGGGGTGAGAGGTATGTGTCACATATGATCCCACCATTGAGAACCTTTCTGTGGGGTGAGAGGTATGTGTCAGAAATGATCCCACCATTGAGAACCTTTCTGTGGGGTGAGAGGTATGTGTCAGAAATGATCCCACCATTGAGAACCTTTCTGTGGGGTGAGAGGTATGTGTCACATATGATCCCACCATTGAGAACCTTTCTGTGGGGTGAGAGGTATGTGTCAGAAATGATCCCACCATTGAGAACCTTTCTGTGGGGTGAGAGGTATGTGTCAGAAATGATCCCACCATTGAGAACCTTTCTGTGGGGTGAGAGGTATGTGTCAGAAATGATCCCACCATTGAGAACCTTTCTGTGGGGTGAGAGGTATGTGTCAGAAATGGCTCGGGTTCTTCCTCCAATCTGAGCCAGCATTCCAGACCTGTTATCGATAGTTATGTGTTCTCTCTGTGCCTGGCTCTGTAACTTTCTGTCCCCTAAACAGTCCAACTCCACGCCTCAAGGCCAGCTGATGTTCCTTTCAGTAGGACACCCTGAGTATTTCAAAACAAAAATGTACCCAGCCTGTGCGTTTATTCAGGAGTTTATCTAAAGCAGGCTTTATGTAATCTCTGGGATTAAGGTTGTTGATTTGTAAATGTTTATGTGACAAACCTTTTCCTGGAGGTTTGGCCTGAGGCGACGACAACAGCCTCATATTTCATTTGTTCTATTGAGGACCACTGCACCACTGATATGGTCTCGTGCCATTTTGTCCATACTTTGGTACCTTTTAGAGTGACAAGATGGCCGCTCATTTAGAACCTTTCTCTTCTCTCTTTACCTTAACTAAATCAGTCACTCTATTTCATTTGGTTTTCCCTCCACTCAACCTTCCTTTTGTTCTTTATCTCTGTCCTCCTCCCTGGCTTTTTCTCCGTCTCCCGCCTTTTCCAGGCTTTGTATTGTTGGCAGGTAAGAGAGGAAGAGGGGGGTAGTGCTTTGGGTGCGGGGTTGCAGAATGAACTGCCTCAGGCATTCGAGGCAACAATGAAGTGAAGCATCAAGGTAGGGGGAAGGGTTTGGATGTGTGTGCGCTCAGGTGGATAGAGGGCTTAAAGGTGGGGTAGGCAGCAACACGTAAAGGTGGGGTAGGCAGCAAGACTTAAAGGTGGGTTAGGCAGCAAGACTTAAATGTGGGGTAGGCAGTTTTCTGGAAAAGGCAAAGAAATGCCTGAATATGAAAATACAGCCCTTCTCCTGCAGCTCTCTGTCCTAAACCCTGAAGAGCCAATAGGAACGCCCTCTCTCTGAAATGCCCTGTGATTGTCCAAAGTCTACCGTCACGGGCTAGATCTTCTGAAGCCTATAAACAGAGCCAAGAATAGTGCTGGAGTAGATGTTTTCTCTCAGACCATTTGAATTAGAATATACTGCGCGGTTAGTATGGAATTTTTGCCCAATGAAGCCAAAAGAAAACTGCCTACCCCACCTTTAACGTTGTTTGAAATATAACGGTCAAATGACACATTAGAACTAATAAATAAGAGACATCGGTAGCTTGTTCTGTCTTCCCTCCCGTCCCCCCTTCAGGCCTGGAGCCAAAGGCAGTCTGGTAATCTGAGTCCACTAAGGCGGTTCTTTATAAAGTAATCTGAGTCCACTAAGGCGGTTCTTTATAAAGTAATCTGAGTCCACTAAGGCGGTTCTTTATAAAGTAATCTGAGTCCACTAAGGCGGTTCTTTATAAAGTAATCTGAGTCCACTAAGGCGGTTCTTTATAAAGTAATCTGAGTCCACTAAAGCGGTTCTTTATAAAGTAATCTGAGTCCACTAAGGCGGTTCTTTATAAAGTAATCTGAGTCCACTAAGGCGGTTCTTTATAAAGTAATCTGAGTCCACTAAGGCGGTTCTTTATAAAGTAATCTGAGTCCACTAAGGCGGTTCTTTATAAAGTAATCTGAGTCCACTAAGGCGGTTCTTTATAAAGTAATCTGAGTCCACTAAGGCGGTTATTTATAAAGTAATCTGAGTCCACTAAGGCGGTTCTTTATAAAGTAATCTGAGTCCACTAAGGCGGTTCTTTATAAAGTAATCTGAGTCCACTAAGGCGGTTCTTTATAAAGTAATCTGAGTCCACTAAGGCGGTTCTTTATAAAGTAATCTGAGTCCACTAAGGCGGTTCTTTATAAAGTAATCTGAGTCCACTAAAGTGGTCTCTTCATAAAGTAATCTGAGTCCACTAAAGTGGTCTCTTCATAAAGTAATCTGAGTCCACTAAGGCGGTTCTTTATAAAGTAAACTAAGTCCACTAAGGTGGTCTCTTCATAAAGTAATCTGAGTTCACTAAGCCGGCCTCTTTATAAAGTAATCTGAGTCCACTAAAGTGGTCTCTGTATGGTAATCTGAGTTCACTAAAGCGGCCTCTTTAGAAAGTAATCTGAGTCCACTAAAGCGGTCTCTGTGTGGTAATCTGAGTCCACTAAAGCAGTTACCGTTTGTGCTGACTGTAAACATACAGGTGATTGTGTCTACCTGTGTGTGGGACTTAAAAAGGAGGATACAACTCCACTACTGAATTTAAACTCTATGAGTCTGGATAATACTTCACCCACTACTCAGACGAAGGGTAGATTCACACAGAGAGAGAGAGAGAGAGAGAGAGAGAGAGAGAGAGAGAGAGAGAGAGAGAGAGAGAGAGAGAAAGAAAGAAAGAAAGAAAGAAAAAAAGAAAGAAACAAAGAGAAACACACACATTGAAAAACACACACACACACACACACACACACACACACACACACACACACACACCGAGGCCAAATACTCTGTTCAAAATACTTTTTCTTCCAGATGTTGTATTGTTCTAGTACTCAAACAGCTACACAGTGCTGAAGGAGAACAATAATTGTATCATAGCAACTGGACAATAACCATAGTAACGCTCAAGGAACCACAACTCAATGGCAGTGTGGGGATCATGTATTTCTATAGACCTCTATAAAAACAATATAAGGAATGTAGTTAGACAGCCTGAACCTGATAGCCATTCATTAACTACAGCCTGCCTCATGTCTGCATGCTCTTGGGGATGTTTGTTGTTGTGTGTGTGTGTGTGTGTGTGTGTGTGTGTGTGTGTGTGTGTGTGTGTGTGTGTGTGTGTGTGTGTGTGTGTGTGTGTGTGAGGGAGGCACAATAACAAAGGTGGTGCGTTTTAAAATCACTGATACACATGTAAATATATCTATGCATTACACTTCACAAAGTATGTCTGAATTTGCCATAGTAATGAAAGGAATTTCATTTGAAAAGTTGCACCCCTACTTTTTCCAAAACAACGACAACGACCACTCTCCGCTGTGGAAATAATGGCATAGTCAACTAGTTAGAGGCAGTTATTTTAGAGTCCTGCAGAGTAGGCAATGGTATAAGCCTCCCTGCATGTCTTTGTCCCCCTGTGTGTGTGTGTGTGTGTGTGTGTGTGTGTGTGTGTGTGTGTGTAACCAACTGGGAATGATGTCATTGTAAGTCACAAAGTTTATCTCCAAATCATCCCAAAGAGGTGTGGCTACCAGTGTCTGTGTGAGGGAGAGAGAGTCAGAGAGAGAGGGTGTGTCTGTGCGTGTGAGTGTGTGCTGTGGGAGGGAGCGAGAGGGTGTGTGTGTGTGTGTGAGTGTGTGCTGTGGGAGGGAGCGAGAAGGTGTGTCTGTGTGTGTGAGTGTGTGCTGTGGGAGGGAGCGAGAGGGTGTGTGTGTGTGTGTGTTGTGGCAGGGAGCGAGAGGGTGTGTGTGTGTTGTGGCAGGGAGGTGAAGGAAAAGGCGGGTCTATAGGTGTGTGGTTTTTGTTCCACTTGTTATCAACCACTGAATAAACATGGAGCCAACAGCTACTGAACACCAGACTGCAGGGAGAATAGGTTACTGAACACCAGACTGCAGGGAGAATAGGCTACTGAACACCAGACTGCAGGGAGAACAGGCTACTGAACACCAGACTGCAGGGAGAATAGGCTACTGAACACCAGACTGCAGGGATAATAGGTTACTGAACACCAGACTGCAGGGAGAACAGGCTACTGAACACCAGACTGCAGGGAGAATAGGTTACTGAACACCAGACTGCAGGGAGAACAGGCTACTGAACACCAGACTGCAGGGAGAATAGGCTACTGAACACCAGACTGCAGGGAGAACAGGCTACTGAACACCAGACTGCAGGGAGAATAGGCTACTGAACACCAGACTGCAGGGAGAACAGGCTACTGAACACCAGACTGCAGGGAGAACAGGCTACTGAACACTAGACAGCAGGGAGAACAGGCTACTGAACACTAGACAGCAGGGAGAACAGGCTACTGAATACCCAGGGATGAACACACATTCCATTAGTCACTAGCGGTCTAGTCCTTCCTACTCTGGAACAGGACAAAGTGACGGATCATCCTTCCACTGGTCTAACATGTTTCACCAGCACTGATCATCCTTCCACTGGTTTAAAGGGGACCTATTATGCTAATTTTCAGGTTCATACCTTTATTTAGGAGTTCTACTAGAATAGGTTTACGCTTATTAATGTCCAATAAACAATTTTTTCCAAACTGCCTGGGTCTGCAGAACCTCTATTCACCCTCCGTTTTAGCTCCTGTCTCTTTAAGGGCCCTCTCCCGATGAGCCCAGTCTGCTCTGATTGGTCAGCTGGCCAAACAAAGGGAATTTGCCTTCGCACTGACAAAAACAGCGTTTTCTCAACATGACGAAACCACTTTACAAAATTCACGGCCTCCGCTCTAACTGGCTCTGTTTGATTGCGTGCCAAACTAGCTGCTAGGTGGGCATTATTCAAATGTGTGACTTAGTTACGTAGATAAGTTACGGAGGAAAACGCCGGACTACAAACGAGGTGTTTCAGGCAGTTCAGGAGCAGTATTTTCTGTGAGAGAAAGTAGCTCCCTTTGGCATGGACTATGGGCTTTGTAACTTTTCAGACCTTTTACATGAACAAAAAACTATATAACAAACTAAATGAAAGGGAAAAACCCAAAAAGCATAATAGTTCCCCTTTAATATGTTTCACAATCAGTGCTGCCACATGGTCAGCTGACTAGGTCAGGAGTCAAACTCCGTAGAAACAAAATGACGGCTCAATAAAACACAATAAAAGGACTTTGTCTTCAGCCAGTAAACTCCAACAGCTGGACGTTTGATTTATCTGTTGGGTTCAGGAGGCGAGTGAGCTCCAGATAAG
>JAPMUY010000950.1:100000-102500 GCA_026901105.3 Galaxias olidus
CGGATACACATTGTCGCTAAAGAATTTTTCACAAACCACAAGTCACCTGAAAGCGTTTGTAGGCATATAATTAAACTACTCCCGTGAAGATAGGCTTATTATACAAATGCATTATCCACAAACGACTAGAGAGGTTAGGAGTAGGAGTTGGAGTCAAGTCTTGAATTACACTTCACGATCGTTCAACTGATTAGACTACCGATCCGATAGGGGGAAAAAATGAAGAGCCCCAAAGTGTGGAAAACTGTCAAGTAAAACAAACTAAAAACAAACAAACACAAAAATCCGTGTATGCCGATGGAATTCCCTCCTCTTACAGAATTGAAAAGGTCGGTGAAGACTTCCCTGGGAAGTGACGTTCCAAAGAATAATTCGACACCTGACTGTCGCTCGCTGGTTAGTGTGAGCTAGGAATCTAACACAAAAGTAAAGATGTAAACATTTTTACAAAGTATGCCTTTCTCTTACGGCTTTCATACATTTTTTTCCCTTTTTTAACTGCGTCAACTGTAATCTCCTGGATGGCGTGGGGCGAGGATTAACAGTCTTTTGTGATTGTAATGAGTTGACCGTTTACCGTCCTGTAATTGGTCTCGCTATGAATGGCCTGCGACCGCAGAGGCATAGCCTACATTTCGTCGACCTAGTCACCAGTCACGGGGCGCTTGATGTTGTTGATCAAATCAACTTCCACTAGAAAATATAATTCCCCTTGGATTTGTTCAGTACAACCATAAAATACAAGTAGTCCTGAACATGGTGTCTTGATAGAAGACAATGAGAAAAAAAATATGACTCAAACTATGTTTTGGGCTAACACAGGTTTTTAATTTTTTTGTTTGTAGGGAAATTGTCTTAAAGACAATTAAGTATGTAAAATCAGACAGGAGTCTACAGATACAAAATAACATAGCTTTAGTTAATTATTATTACACAATGCCTCCATCTTTTTTCCTCTCTCCATGTCTCTCTCACACTCATGCACTCACAAAATGTCAAAGGCAAGCTACAGTTCATCATTTCACTGCTGCAAATTTTGGTAATGTTTAAATTAATCTGCTGTTAAATAATTAAAAAGAAATAAATTCCCTTTCTAAAACCTATACTGATTGTATGTAGGGGGTCTGGCTTTTTCTAACTTTGATTACCAACCTTTCCTTGGAGCCTCTTTGAGCTTCCTCAAATCTCCCAAGGACGTAAGAAGTTGTATAGGAAGGCTCTAGACAAAACTACAATATATAATGAATGTACTATAATGTATATACTTTAATCTGTATATAATAGAATGTTTCGTAGAACTAACATAAAAATACCTTGTGCATACAAGCAGCATTTAAACCACATTAAATGTACAATATATCGTGTTGCATACGTCACAGAAGAAATCCTTAACCCTAACCCCATCCTCCATGATCTATGAACATCCACGATCATATCCACTCACTCTGGAGGTTTAAATATAACGCTGCTGATCAAAATGTTTCACTCTTCGCTTCTCCCTTTAGAAGAAACGTTTCTACGCTGGCATGTACCAGCGTACCAATCACACTACAATTCAACGTTAAAACACACAAGGTTTTAAAAACCACAGTTCTTTAAAAACTTAAAACATTAACTGAAACAGCTGTAATAAATGACAGACCATTAGAAACTCAACATGTACCGCAGCTAAACTCCCAAGGTGCTTGTAGTATGTGACCGACTGTCACTGTTGGGTAGGGGACAGGGACTTTTTGGTAGTTGATAGTAATAGTCTGGACTTTTTGGTAGTTGATAGTAATAGTCTGGTCACTGTTGGGTAGGGGAGGGGACGTTTTGGAAGTTGATAGTAATAGTCTGGTCACTGTTGGGTAGGGGAGGGGACTTTTTGGTAGTTGATAGTAATAGTCTGGTCACTGTTGGGTAGGGGAGGGGACTTTTTGGAAGTTGATAGTAATAGTCTCGTCACTGTTGGGTAGGGGAGGAGACTTTTTGGTAGTTGATAGTCCTAGTCTCGTCAGAATGTAATCTAGTCAGATACGGACTGATCAGGGTTCCACAGGATGTCTAATTTTGGATGTCTGGAAAGTTCCATGTGCCTTACTAAATGATTAGCACTGAATTCTGAACCCGGGGGACCTAGTCCTACACTGTGGATAAATGAACCCTGCTAATCATCCCTGGGTTCAGTTCAGGACTAGTTGGACTCGTCCTGGGTCAGTTAGGCCTAGTTTGTGGTAAGGCCAGGCCACAGAGGGTCTGGGGGGTGGGGTGGGGGGTGAGGTTTGCCATGGGACCAGTGGGATCCAGTTTGAGCCAGTTTGGTGTCCGGGTGAAGGGTAGTGTTACTGAGCAGCCTGTGCCTCTTCCTCCTTCCTCCGCATGGCTTCAATCACCGCCATCTCCTTGGCCTCCTTTTTCTGGTTCCGGGCTTCAAACTGTAGCCTGAGACGGGGAGCGAGGGGTTAAATGGCGGAGGTCGGGGAACAATAAGAGCGATAAAGGTTTGAGTGAAACGTTG
>JAPMUY010000950.1:110000-135000 GCA_026901105.3 Galaxias olidus
TGAACACAGAAGTCGCTGCTGTATTTGTCCAGAGTCTCCACTGTTAACCTCTACACTATTGTTACAGAGGCCTGTGGTGGTTGTGCATAGCCTTTACCTCCGTGAACACAGAAGTCGCTGCTGTACTTGTCTAGAGTCTCCAGCGTGGTGACGTAGGGCGCTCCCTCCACGATCTCATCCACCCACTTGATTGCCCGCACCATCTTGTAGCGCTCTCCCTGGGTGAACACTGGGGGTCCTTTGTGCTTTGAGATCTCAGCTGGAGAGGAGGAACAGGAGGGTGGAGAAAGGGATGGGGAGGCATAATAGGGGGGGAATTAAAAGGTGGACAGAAGCAGTCAGAAAAGACATGATAAAAAAAAGAGTTTGTTGTGTAATACTCTGTAATGTTTGACTGAGTGAACGTGCGCTGGGTTAAATTACATTATGGGGGACTACATTACATTGGGTTATTACATGATGGGTTACTACATTACATTACATTGGGTAATTACATTGGGTTACTTGTTACATTACATTATCGGTTACTACATTACATTACATTGGGTTATTTAAATTACATTACATTCTGGTTACTACAGTACATTACATTGGGTTATTACATTCTTGGTTACTACAGTACATTACATTGGGTTATTACATTCTTGGTTACTACAGTACATTACATTGGGTTATTTACATTAAATTATATTCTGGGTTACTACAGTACATTGCATTGGCTTATTACATTATGGGTTACTACATTAAATTACATTGTGTTATTACATTACATTCCATTGGGTTATTACATAATGTTGGGTTATTACATTACATTAGGTTGGGTTACTCACCATCAGTGTGCACTCCGACTATGAGATAATCTCCCATGGCTTTGGCCTGCCTCAGCTGGTTAGAATGGCCATAGTGCACCATGTCATAACTAGGGGACAGGGAAACAAAGGATGATGTCATTAATGTGGGACATAGCAGTATGAACAATGCATAGACTGACAAAGAAAAAAGACATGGATGTTTTTCCCCACAGACATCCCGTCTCAATCACAAACACAAACCAATCCACACAGGTGATATGCAAAACACATTAGAACCAATCAAGCTCATTACAGCTAAAATGGCAGATAGCAGACACTTCAAAAGCAGGGAACCTAAATTGGTCTTGACAAACGACAATCTGCCTTTCAACCCAGTCAGACACTTAGTATTCCAGCAAACCACCAGTTGGCCTTTCTTACTGAATAATGAAGAGGAAACCTTAGACAAGGCTCTTCTCTTTCTCCAGCAACAGTCCAGACAGCGAGCAGGGCTTCCGACAGGCTGCGTTTAGCCTAACCTGAGAAACCCTGTGTGGAAATATGCCCACGCCTTTCTCCCTAAGCCTAGAGGTGTAGGTCACATCAGGACCCTGCTGGTTCCAGACAGAGCCTGCCAGGTCACCTGGCTCTCATCCTCTCCTCATCTTCCAGGCCGTTTATTTTCCATCCTCTCCTCATCTTCCAGGCCGTTTATTTTCCATCCTCTCCTCATCTTCCAGGCCGTTTATTTTCCATCCTCTCCTCATCTTCCAGGCCCTTTATTTTCCATCCTCTCCTTATCTTCCAGGCTGTTCACATGACATTCTTATAAGGCCTACATTATTATTTAATATTGTATCTATTTATACAGGGTTAACTGACTGAGACCAGGTCACTTTTGCAGCCGTGTCCTGTTAAATAAGGCATGAAATGAAAAAAGAAACAAAGCAACATAACATGGACAGTACCATAACTCCATACTGTGCAATAATGGCGTTAACAAAAGCTCAGAGTCCGGGATTACCAGGATTACTAGCCCCCCTCATCCTGATTTAGCCTGGGACGGGCGTAGCAACGAGGGCTGCCCGACCTGCTGCAACCTGCTGCTATGGCCTGATGTGTGGTGAGAGGAGGAGCTGATATGATAGAGAGCTTCCTGCTCTCAGATGCAGTGGTGTACTTTGAGTTGGGGGGGGGGGGGGGGGGGGGTGACTCTGTTATGGCCTGTTTAACTATCCTGCACTATCTCTGGGCTGGGCTGTTTGGTTGTTTAATCTGTAACTTTGTGTTCTAGAAGCTTCCAGCCACAAGGATTGGCTTGATGGTGTCATGTGCTTGCACACTCTCTACTCTTTTGTCTTACTGTTTACCATCCAATAATCTTTATTTCTTTGGCCCTGACGGAGAGATCAGTCACCATGTCATATACCGGACAAAATGTTCACCAAGTTATTTATAAACACTAGCGAACACCAAACTATCAACGCTATCTATCACACACACACACACACACACACACACACACTCACATTAGACACAAGCATGTGAGACGGAAAGTGTGTGTGTGTGTGTGTGTGTGTGTGTGTGTGTGTCGGCAGCTGGCGTAGTCAGAGAGGTGTCAGCTTTCTCTTGCTTCATCTGAACTGAAGTTTCAAACCTTTCTATAACCTTTAACCATGACTAGTCTTTAATAACAAAAGCATTTGAGAAGCAATTTCGATCAATGACCCAGCTGTGCCGGAGACTTCAGGCAGCTGAAGGTAATTAGCAACCTATTAATGTTACAGATGTGTTTATCCATATCAGGGGCATAGCCTTTTACACAAAACCTAGTTTGATATTATCATGGAAACACTATCGTTGCTCTGTCTGCCATAAGCCTCTCTCTAATAAATAGATCTTCAAGATCTTCTAGAATAGTAGAGGGTTGGACTTTACTGCATAATGAGGTCCAGTCACAGAAACCTGGATATCCCAACCTGGCTGCCTTGCCTTTTGGGCTGGCTGGTGTCAAACAACCTTGTCTCGCTGGAACTCATGGTCACAAAGGTCACGCCCATGGACTCCCAGTCTTGCACGGTCTGACCTAGCCAGCTATTGTGTTGAGTGTTGTTAAGTTTCTCCTTAATGGAGCTATGATCAAAGTAGAACTAGTTTGGGTGTGAGCACTGGCTGGGAAAAGGGTCACTACCACGCCTAAATAAAGCATGAACAGAGCAAAATCAGTCATCATCCTTGAAAAATATTGAAAAAATATTGTCTATTTTTTTTGCTCTCACATAGAGGATGCCCTTAGCAGATGTGTGATAATGGCTTTCTAGCACGAAATACCACCACACAGATTCCGATGTCAGATCTAGCAAAAATGTAGGTGAGCATGATTCCAGACCTATTTCTTTAGTCTAGCCAAAAACGGATGGTTTGGCTTGTAAAACATTGTCACGACTCGCACATGGTTCAGAGTACTTGATGTCGGTACCATTCACGGACAGATCAAACATATTCTGGATTTTGAATTTACCCATTGATTCAGGCCGTACCGGGGTTAACGTGAACTGCGTAGCAACTAACGCAGGTAACGTTATTACTACTTTGTTAGCTAGCATTGCTAGTTACAGTTCGACTGTGTAATAACACAAAACAAAAGAGCCCAGACTTGGCAAGCATCATCACACGATCATCAAACGATTTACTTTAATACTGACTTTAATTTATCTTGCAAATAATCACGATGTAGCAAGCATAACCGCCCCAGCGAAGCTCGCAATTTAGCTAACGTTAGACACACTTACCATCCGTCACACCACACCCGGACGGTACGTTTCCTTTTCTCGGGGCTGCAAGCCGAATCTCCCGGCTTAGCGTTCTTTTCTCTACGAGTCTCATTTGTTCCATGGTGACCATTTTTTATCATTTTATTTATTGCGAGTAATTTATTCTTAGAGCAAAAAATATAAAGCTTTGTAAACTTTACTATAATGTGTTTGTAAAAAACCCGATTCACACACGGTTGTAAACTAGATAACGAACAGTAGGAGGACGGTGACGAATGACGCGGAGACAACGCCTCCTCCAAAGCCGGGATGGAAGACAACGTCATCGGCTCACGCATGCTACAAAAAAAATTGTTTAATATTCATGTTGGTTGACTCGACTTATCACTCAGTCAACAAATTCAATCGCAGCTTGAATTATTTTCTAAATACATACAAAAATTGTTGGAAACCATTAAACAAAACCCCATCTATACTGAAATACCACATTTTATTGTAATTTGCACACACACAAAAATCTTTGAAGCTAAAATATAGTAATGCCTTATTGTCTGTCCTACAAAATATGTGGTTTCCTAACATTTGGGTTCGGGGATGTTGCTAACATTTGTATCCAGAAAGTTGGCGAAACATAATGAGACTTCACATGATTATCTGTAATATGATTATCCCTGAGAATGTAATAACCAGCTGTTAGTTATATATATATATATATATACATACATACATACATATATATATAAATATTAATCAATAGGCTACTTATTGGCGTTCTCAAATTGAACATTCTTCTAAAGGGAGTCTGAGAGAAAGGCATACTGAAACACTAATCCAATACACATACACTCATATCGGTGTAGTTATTTGCTTTAAGTATAACAATGACAATTCAAACTAAAAAGATGTAAACAAAGATTAGGCCTCACCATTATTCAGCAATAAAACAACGAGTTAAAAAGAAAATCTGTAACATTTGGGGGAAGGTATTGGTTTGTAAACAAAGTCATAACACTATGTAACTCTTTAAACAATTTCCCAAATTAGGCCTACATCTTGTTAGAGATAAGACTTGTATTGCTTTGATTGCAAACCTGAGGATAATAAGACAGAAAACATAACAAAACAAAAATATACTGCAAATCAAGTTAAGTAATTCCCACAGGCGCCAATAAAAACAAGACTAAACAAATAGTAAATTCCGATAAAGTGAACGGAACAAAATAAAAGTCAGCAGCATCTGTTTGGTTTCAAGTACAACATTCAAAAGTCCAACATGGATATTAAGCTCCATAAATCCATAAACAAACAGCTCAAATCTTCTTAATTGGCACTATTGTCCAAGCTCTTATCTCTGAGGCTTTGTCCAAGCCAATGGTGGCTAGATCAGTGTTGCTTCCCTATATGAGGTCACTGCCCTGGTTTAACCTAACACACATTCCTAGACATGTTCGGATCTAATGCATCAAGATCGGCTTCCTGATCACATAAGACAGCTAAAGTCAACAACTAGCAAGCAAACCTGGCACACACACACACACACACACACACACACACACACACACACACCAGTATGCATGCACGCACACGCACAAACACGCGCGCACACACACACACACACACACACACACGCACACGCACACGCACACGCACACCTTTTATCATGTCAATTTCTTCTTTTTTCGTCCTTTGGAGTAGCCTTTTCCAAACCAGCCGCCCTGCACAGCAGTCCCCACGGCCTGTTCCAGACAGTCAGACGAACAGGTCTCTGGTCCAGCAGGGGGCGCTATGACTTTGCGACTATGGCTGTCCTCCTCTCCAGGCCTCAGTGGTGTGGCGAGGCTAAAGATGGGGTCCTCGGTCCTAATAAGAGAAGTTCAGGGAAAAAAGATGAACGACGTTTAATGATGAAATATGATACGTCTATGTCAACTGTTTTGTTATGTTTGATATACTGTATGTGAATGTATTGTACAGCACTTTGGTCAGCTCGTGAAGGTATTGTACAGCACTTTGGTCAGCTCTGCTTGTTTTACACATGCTCTGTAAATAAACTTGATTTGATTAGATTTATTTTATCATCTAGCACTTGTATGGCTCCAGAACTAGTGATGCACCTGCAGCTTCTTTTGCTCCATCCCATTAAAAACGGTGTGTGTTAGAGAATGGAGATGAACCTCACTTATTATATGGAGCAGTCTGAATGTCCAGGTCCTCCATTAAGAGACTCATGACGTGATCACACTTGCCATGTATCTTCAGAGTGGCCAGGTCATCTTTTGGTGTCCACTACCACCACGAGAAAAAACACCAAAAGCATTTCCTCATCATATCATTTGATATAATATGTAAACTACTAGTAGAAGAAAAGAAAAAAAGAAAACTTTTCTCAAGCAAAACCGACTGTACCTGTAAGTTTACAATGTAGAGTTTGGGTCTTCTGCTGGCTGGTCTGTTCATGTTCCACAGGCAGGCATATTTCTTTAACACCTTAAGGGAATATTGAAAGGAAAAAACATACAGAATAATGACAATTCATGAATGAAAGAATTTGGTCTTATGATGATGATGATTTTTTTCTTGGTGCTAAAGCCTTGAATACGTTAATACACTTTTTAATTTCATTCCATTATAATAACATCTGTTTTTACTATTCAACATAGTTTTTTTTCGACACACCACAGCCCATACCAAACTACTGCATATGGAGTCCATAACTAGACGTTAACCTTTAGACTTGAGCCCAGGCAGAGGACGACATCGGCGGCCTGTGCAGCGAGCGTGGCCCCCTGCCAGTTCAGCGGCTGCTCCAGGGTGCCCCTCTCCCCAAAGTGCACTATGGTGTCTCTGAGCTCGCTACCACACTGACAGCAACGGCGCCCCGTCCCGTGGCGGTGCAGGGACGTCCTCTCTGTCACGTCAAACAAGCGCACATACTCCTTGACAGGGGAGCAGGACACACACACCTGAAAACACAAAACATTGATGTGAGGAGAGGGAAGGGGGGGTGAGGAAGCGTGATTTTTGAGCCAGAATTACATTTCCGGCATAAAGGATTAAAATGGAAAATGAAAAGGATGAGAAAATCTGAATCTTACCTCAATGAACATGTTTCCATGCAATTCAGAAAGAGCATGTCTGGGAAGGCCGCTGCGCAGGTGAAGCCCATCACAGTTCTGAGACACCACATGCTGCACCTGTAACACACACACACACACACACACACACACACACACACACACACACACACACACACACACACACACACACACACACACACACACACACAATGTAGAAAGGGTAAACAGAATTCACTTTACTCTCAGATAAATGATCTGAATCTCACAAACCAGCTTCTCTTTGTGTAGCATTCTGATGCACATGTGTGTAAACGTGGGCTCTGCCTCACTCAGGTCTGACGCACTGTCAGGAGAAAGACATAATCACACAGAGATATGAGGGAGGGGTAACTGTCAGGAGAAAGACATTATCAGACAGAGATATGAGGGAGGGGTTACTGTCAGGAGAAAGACATTATCAGACAGAGATATGAGGGAGGGGTTACTGTCAGGAGAAAGACATTATCAGACAGAGATATGAGGGAGGGGTTACTGTCAGGAGAGAGACATAATCACACAGAGATATGATGGAGGGGTTACTGTCAGGAGAGAGACATAATCACACAGAGATATGATGGAGGGGTTACTGTCAGGAGAGAGACATAATCAGACAGAGATATGAGGGAGGGGTCACTGTCAGGAGGAAGACATAATCAGACAGAGATATGAGGGAGGGGTTGAAGAAGGCCGGGAACATGGTGGCCAACGGTTCATTCAGTCCTCCCTCACCTGACAGGCCGTCCTTTCTGTAGCTGTGTCCAAACACCATTGGGTCCTCTGTAGTCTGGGATTGATGCTGCCTGCAACACGGAACACAACACAACACCTCAGTACGCCAACATTACATAGATTGATACATTTATAACTTTTTACATTTCATTACATTTTCGGGCTTTTGCTGGCGCTTTCACTGGAATTATATAACAGGGACAGTCCCCCTAAAGCAGCATAGGGCTAAGTGCCTTGCTCAAGGTGGTGGTGATCCCAAATGGAATTTGACCTCATGACCTTTTCACTAGTCCTACCCACTAGGCCACTACTATCCCCTAAGACTTGAAATGTGAATACAACCAACTTAGCTTTACCTTATTTCACCTGATACATCAGCATCGTACAGGTATGTTTTACATTTGTTATCAGCATTTGTGGTCAAAGTGACGCCTCATTCCTACCGTACTGATTCCAGCTCCAGTGTAGACCACCAGACGTTGGGCTTGTCTGACCGCTTCGGACAGCTGGTGCACTTTGCGTTTCAACTCATCTGGACCATCGAACACCTTAAAACAGAAGAATGAGGCGATTGGACACCAAGTGTCCTTAATGATCTGAACAAACAAGTAGACCTCCACCCAAAAATAGTTGTTCCCTTCAGTCAGGTTAAGAGGGTTATCTCTCCCCTGCTACCAAGCTGAAGTCGCACACCTCCTCCTGTTTCCTCTTGAGGACACCGCTGCGGACCTGCCGCTTGCTCAGTTCTTCCACCGCGTCTTGGTGCTGCAGCAGCTCGGCCGCCTCGTCCTCCGTCCGCTCACATTCCGGCTTCTTTAGAATCTTCGCAACCTATGGGGAAAGACAAACGGATGACACATATTGGACGGTAGTTTGCTTTAGCAAGATGTCACCAACCTTTGCTATCAAGTTTATTTATTAGCTACGCAAAAACGTAGGACACTCTTACAAGTTTAAATGTCTTTCTCGAGTCTTCACGTTGCAGAATCTTTGCTTTTTCTTGCGCTTTCCTCTCTGTTCGAGACAAACCACAAGTGTCAGCGCCATCTTGCATTCTCTCAGCTGTAAAAATGTATTCTCAAAACAAAAGCATACTTCCATTGAAAACAAACAACGACAGACCCATACAAGCTGTCAAGAATAAATATAAATATCGCACCGATTACACAGCGCCCTCTGTTGAAATGTTCAAAATCAAACGTAGAAAGATAGACGAGAACCATTGTAAAAACAGAAACGTTTATTATAAATCCCATAACAATAAATTACAAAAATAATTTAGGTTAAATAAAAAACACGAAAGAACACTTCTCTTAACAAAACTTTAAACTGCACTTCTTTGAGCTTCTGCTGCTTTGCTATTCAAATGCAGTTAAACAGACGGTTAAAAAAGTTGTAGAAAATATTTCTAACACTCTGGGAAAACTAACACACTAACATTGTGTCCAAGCGGTAATAAAACCGGTTATGACAGAGCTGATTGTATGCTAATACTTGTTGATAATTAGTTAAGACACTTTGTACTTTTTGATTGCCTGTAGTGAACTCAGATGGCACACAAATGCAATTTGGAACAACGCGCAGACAATATTAACCCTGTCCTCTTCAAGGTAACTTAAGAGGTAGGTAGTTCTTGGTTAGTGTGTGGTGTTGACTTTATGAGTTCTGCGGGAGGATGGGGTTGTCTTGGGAACCCTGCGAGGGTTTGCTTTGAATTGACCACGTTTCGGTTCGCAAGGCTCCTCAAGGACAAGTTCCACCCTGCGTCCAGCCTCTGGCCCCAACGACCTGTGCCTCCCCACCACCTTCCTCTGGATCCTGAACCAAGGAGGAAACATGTAGCCCAGCTCATCAAGTTCCAAACATACACCTGACTAGCCCTGCTAGGCTGTTTTGACAACACTGTGGTAAAGAAATAAGATTGTAAGTATATATTTCCTTTTGAATGCACCACCCCCCACCACACACACACACACAGACACAGACACACACACACACACTGCAGGGTGAGCTGACACACACACACACACACACACACAGACCCACCCACACACTGCAGGGTGAGCTGACACACACACACACACACACACACACCTGCACCCTTGCTCATTTCCACATGACAGGGAAGTATCTATTCCTTGCTGATCATCATCAGTCCAGCTCCAGAACAATGAGGTTCTGTGCTTCACTCGGAATTGTGTGTGTGTGTCTGTGTGAACTTTATGAAGTCATTATCTGACTCTAACTCTTTACACACATTGAGCAAACCACACAAAACACACACACACACACACACACACACACACACACACACACACACACACACACCACACTCACCCGCACAAGCACACACACAGACCTTGTGGTTCTTCTTCTTTGGTGAATACACAAGTGAAGTGACACACACACACACACACACACACACACACACACACACACACACACACACACACACACACACACACACACACACACACACCGTAAACAACATAAATACTCACATCTCTCCCCTCCTCCTGTCCAGGGCCTTCTGGGTTGCGGCAGACAGAGAGGTCCTTCCTTTGGGCTGGACTGGGTCTCCTTTCTGGAGGGACAAACCCAAACAAACCACCCAAGGACTCCGTTACTAAACCTGGCGTCACGCCCTTTGAATCGGATTAGTGACCGTTTGTTGATCTGTTGTCGGACATAAAACACGGAGCAACAACCTTCACTGCTTGGAATGCAATGGCACATCCAAAGACAGCAGGCATGGAGAGGCTATTGACACAATCAATGCCTGACATCCAAAAGTGCAAACATGACAAATGTCCACCGATAAAAGGAGAGCAATCCAGGAAAAATCTATTTCACTCAGTTCAGATTTTTGCTGTTTGTCGTCTCTGAACAGTGGAGCTTTGGCGCCCCCATGCGGACCTGAACGGTACTGCAGGTGTGGGAGGCAGGTTGTATTGCTGTTAGTCCATTACCTGTAGTTTGAGTTGTCTCTCTCTGACCAGCTCTCTGTCCCAGCTGATAATCTGCATCCTGTCCCCAGCAGACTGACTGAAGAAGATGTCATAAAACTCGTAGCGCGCTGAACGCAGCTGCACCCCATTGACAGAGAACCACAAGATCTCGTTATTTCATTTGATAGTTTACAGCAAACTACTGTATGTCTAATAGTAAGTGATGCTTTTACATGCAAGTCTTTTACTACATAAAGACAACCTAAGAGGAGTGTGTGAGTGAGAGTGTGTGTGAGAGAGACCTGCAGAGTGACTCTCTCCTGCAGTGCCATGTCCTGTCTGCTGCTAAACTCTCCTCTACCAGGAGTCTGGGGCTGAAAGGCCTGCAGGAACCTCTGTGTGTCCTGTGAAAACACCCACCCACCCACACACACACACACACACCCACACCCACACACACACACACACACACACACACACACACACACACACACACACACACACACACACACACACACACACACACACACACACAGAATGACATAAACCCTCGTTGCCCTCTGGGCCCTGGCCTGTGGTTAGGTAAACAGTGAGAATGAGGAGGTGTATCCCTGGGCCCTGGTCCTCTGCCTGAGCCAGGGATAGCACCGGGTCGTGTTTCACCTTGATGGTACGCAGCAGCTGGCCCACACGCTCAGTCCTCAGCACTCTACGCGTCAGGAAGCCCTTCACCGCCGCTGCCACCAGGGGGCGACAGCACTCCGCCACAGACACACAGGGCTGACGGGACAGAGAGGACAGGAGAGAGAGAGAGATTGAGAGGTGGTAGGTATGGATGGAGAGATAGAAAAGAAGAGAAGAGAGGGAGATGGTGAGCGTGTGACAATGATGGAGAGAGAAGGAGTTTGGGTGAAAGAGAGAAAGAGGTGGGGGGTTAGGGTGATGAGGAGAACGACAGAGGAGAAAGAGAGGAGAATACCAATTCCATCAATGACAGACAATTCATTTCCCGCCAACAGTCTCAAGGTCTTTTTCACAGGCCTCTGTGAGCATTAGACTCTCAACTAGAGTTATGACTGACTAATCACACTCAAGAGCAGAATGTCTGTCTGTGTCTGTGTGTGTGTGTGTGTGTGTATGTGTGTGTGTGTGTGTGTGTGTGTGTGTGTGTTTGTGTGTGTGTGTTGTCACTGCTTGTTGACAACACATTGTTGTTCTGGATGGACGCGTAAAGGACAGCAACATCACAAACCCTGCTGTAGATCTTCTCTCTGTGTCCCTGTCATGTGTTTGGGTGTCTATCAGGCCTTAGGCTTTACCTAAAGGAGCTGATGAGTGGCTGTGCTAAGGAGATGTCTCAAAGCTCAGCCCAGTGCACTGACGGCTCGCTGTGCTAACTGCTGGTGGTGCAGCACGGACGATTAGGTGGATATTTGGTAAGTGACGGTGCATGAATTTCAAGGTTAGGATACCTGAGAGATGGAGACCACAGGGTGAGCCAGCCGGGTGTGTGGAGGGGATCCTGAGCAGGGAGGAGGAGGGGGAGGAGAGGGGGAGGGAGGAAGGGAGGGGGAGACGTCCCCCAGACGTGAGCTGGATGTGGGGCAGGGGAAGGACATGCTCTGGAGGACATGGTAACGCACCGCCAACGTCTGGAAGACAGAGAGAGAGAGAGAGAGAGAGAGAGAGAGACAGAGACAGAGAGACAGAGAGAGATAGAGAGAGAGAGAGAGAAAGGGGGGTGATAGAAAGAGTAATGAATGGAGGGAAAGCAGTTCAGGCATCAAGATAATCAGAGCAAAAAAAACAAGACAGATGTGTGTGTGTGTGTGTGTGTGTGTGTGTGTGTGTGTGTGTGTGTGTGTGTGTGTGTGTGTGTGTGTGTGTTTCAAAGAGAGAAACCGAGACACAGGGGTTAGGGGGGCAGGTGGGGAAACATTGAATTGGAAAGGACAGCAAATGAGGCAGGAGGAGGAAATTAATTGGAGGTAGAGAGAAAGAGACAGAAGGGAAAAGATGGGGCACAGAGGAAGGAGGGAGGAGATTGAAAGGAGGGAGGGAGGGGAGAAATGAAAGAGGAGAGAGAGGAAGCGGAGTGAGAGAGAAAAAGTTGAACCGAATAAAGAAAGCAAGAGGGATGCAGTGAAAGAACAAAAAAGAGATACAAATTAGATGAGAGAAGACAGAAAAGGAGTGATGAGAAAAGAGAGAGAGAGAGAGAGAGAGAGAGAGAGAGAGACAGAGAGAGAGAGAGACAGAGAGAGAAACAGAGAGAGAGATAGACAGAGAGAGAAACACACAGAGAGAGAGAGAGAGAGAGAGAGAGAGAGAGAGAGAGAGAGAGAGAGAGAGCGAGAAACACAGAGAGAGAGAGAGAGAGACAGAAACACAGAGATAGAGACAGAGAGGGGGATGCCATTAGTGGAGACACTGGGCAGGACGATCTGCCACTTAACCACAGAGACTCATGAATTAAACAAATGATCTCCTCCTTTTCTGAGTCAATTCCCTCTCTCCCCTCCCTGTCCCGCTTCTCTCCTCTGTCTCTCCTCTATCCATCCTCTCTCCCCTCCCTGTCCCCCTTTTCTCCTCTATCTCTCCTCTGTCTCTCCTCTATCCATCCTCTCTCCCCTCCCTGTCCCCCTTTTCTCCTCTATCTCTCCTCTGTCTCTCCTCTATCCATCTTCTCGCCCCTCTCTGTCCCCCTTTTCTCCTCTATCTCTCCTCTGTCTCTCCTCTATCCATCCTCTCTCTCCTCCCTGTCCCCCTTTTCTCCTCTGTCTCTCCTCTGTCTCTCCTCTATCCATCCTCTCTCCCCTCCCTGTCCCCCTTTTCTCCTCTATCTCTCCTCTGTCTCTCCTCTATCCATCCTCTCGGCCCTCCCTGTCCCCCTTTTCTCCTCTATCTCTCCTCTGTCTCTCCTCTATCCATCCTCTCTCTCCTCCCTGTCCCCCTTTTCTCTTCTATCCATTCAATTCAATTCAATGGTGTTTTATTGGCATGAAAATACAAAGTAAATATTGCCAAAGCATACATACAGTACATAAATCCTCTAACCCCTCCCTATCCCCCTTCTCACTCTCTCTTTCCTCTGTCTCTCCTCTGTCTCTCCTCTGTCTCTCCTCTGTCTCTCCTCTGTCTCTCCTCTGTCTCTCCTCTGTCTCTCCTCTCTCTCTCCTCTCTCTCTCCTCTGTCTCTCCTCTGTCTCTCCTCTGTCTCTCCTCTCTCTTTCCTCTGTCTCTCCTCTGTCTCTCCTCTGTCTCTCCTCTCTCTCTCCTCTCTCTATCCTCTTTCTCTCCGTCTCTCCTCCGTCTCTCTTCTGTCCATCTCTTGTCTCTAATCTCTCCTCTGTGTCTCCTCCCTCTCTCTCTCCTGTCTATCCACGGTCCCCCGTCTCTCCTCTGTCTAGTCTCTATCTTCCGTTTCCTCTGTCTCTCCTCCCTCTCTCCTCCCTCTGTCCCTTGTCTCTCCTCCCTTCCTCCCTCTCTCCTCTGTCTCTCCTCTGTCCCCACAGCCCAGCCAGCTCCTCCATCTCCCCTCTCCACATCTCCAGTGACGGAAGAAAAAACATGACAAAGGTCTCCTTATTAAGCAGATTATGTTAATTATATCGTTGTTATTGCTGTATGAATTAAAGCCAGACAGAGGCTGTAATTAATAGGGCAAGGACGCCAGTCAGAAGCGCGCACGCACGCACGCACGCACGCACACCAAGTAATAAGGAGTGGGTGCCAAAGAACGGCGGTTGTCCTTGGAAAGAAACATCCCTCCCACATGAGCTCACTCACACACACACACACACACACACACACACACACACACACACACACACACACACACACACACACACACACACACACACACACACACACACACACACACACACACACACACACACACACACACACACACACACACACACACACAGTTTAGAGGCCACCAAGTCAGCTTGCCTCTTAGGGATGCTATGAAACATTTATAGTAGAATCCCTGGGCTTTTTAACAGGGGAGAGTTTGAAGGTCCCTTGTAATGAGCAGATGTCTGCAGTCTAGCCACGACCCAGGCCTCCCTCCTCCACCCCACCTCTACACTCCAACAGGTAGGGGAAAGTAAGGGTGCTGACACACGCGTGCGTGTGTGTGTGTGTGTGTGTGTGTGTGTGTGTGTGTGTGTGTGTGTGTGTGTGTGTGTGTGTGTCATGGCCCACAGCCAGATGTCTGCTAGGGTCTGCCATTTGTGCTTGAGGAACATTTGGAGGTCAAGTCTATATCACAGTGTGTCACTTTTGGAGGTTGCATTATACTCTATTAAAGACACAGAGAAACTCATTCAACCTGAGATTAAAGACGTAAACATAAGTCAATCTATAAAGAAGTGTAAGTGTGTGTGTGTGTGTGTGTGTGTGGTGGTGGTTCATGGGAATGCCAGTGTCTACCAGGGTGAATACAATAAGACTGTTTTTAGATTAGTGAGTATATTAGGACCGCTTGCAGTGTGTTCCTGCCTGGTCAAAAGAGAGAGTGTGCGTGTGTGTGTGTGTGTGTGTGTGTGTGTGTGTGTCCATGATCTCACCTGTAGAAGCTCCAGCTGTTGTCTCCTCTGCTCCTCCTGCAGAGCTTTGACCTGAGCAGCGTGTGTCTGCTTCAGCTGCTGGTGCATGTCCATCTGGCAGCTCAGATCTCTACTGGACTGTGGGGAGGCTACAGAGAGAGAGAGAGAGAGCAAGAGCGAGAGAGAGAAAGAGAGCGAGAGAGAGAGAGAGAGAGAGAGAGAGAGAGAGAGAGAGAATCAGGTAAAGAGAGGACAGACACAGTTTAGACAGAGAATCCTTGCTCCCAGGATTAAGTGCTGTAAAGCTGCACTGGCATTAAAATATTTACAAAGCGTACCTTTGGGAGTGCTGGCTTGAGGTCTGACGAATGCTCCATCTCCACCCTCACCTCTGGGCCACCTCCCTGCTTTGCTCCCCTCCGCTGCGTGCATCACCAGTCTCCGCTTGGCTCGGGATGCCCCCCCCTGCCCTGCCTCCACCTCAGGGGTCAACTGCTGCCCCTGGGGGGTGCCACCTTTGGAACTCTGGAAGTCTGAGGCTGCGTCCTCCCTCGGCCACAGACCAGAGGGCGTGTCCACGTCATACGATTGGTTAAGAGAGAGTGAGTGGCAGGAGGAGTCATCTTCGTGAGCCGGCGTCTCGGCCTCTCTTTCCATTGGCCGGTTGCTGTGATCCGAGAGAACGGAGACTTTTCGTAGAACTTTACGGAAGGCATCGGGGACGCGCATCTTCTGGGCCCGCGAGGTGACGGGGCGCCTGGCAGAGGGCTGGGGTGGGTCCCTGCTGGTGCTGAGGGCCTGCTGGGAGGAGGCTGCTCCTCTGTCAGACCGGTGCACTCTACCGGGAGCAGCATCATCAGGCACCGTCACTTCTCCACCATCTCCGCCTCTGTTCTCTTTATCTTCAGGACTTTGGAGGGTCGTGTTGTAGCCGTCGAGGAACCTTCTCCTCTGCTCCTCGCTGTTGTCCTGCTTTCCTTCAACGGCACTTCCGTCACGGACAATTTGTCTCATCTCCTCCCACTGGTCACAACCGTGGTTGTCTTCATGCGCAGAGTCCGTGCTATGGTCCGTGGGGAGATAATGGACATCGATGGGACCGTGGCTACGATCAGGCTGACTGCCCAGGGTCTGGCTCTCTGGAGGCTCTGTGAGCGTGGACTCCAGATCTGAGATCAGTGCTTTCAGACTGGACAGGTTCATCTCCAGCAGAGCTATCTGCTCCGCCTGCTGTGAGCTCCTAGCTAGCGGAGCTGCCCCGTCACTCCCAGCCATTAGGGGCACTGTGGGAGAAACGGACACATCCTTGTGACACCCTTTCAGAGCCACCTCTGAACAATACTCACTTTCTACATTCAGAGCTGTGTTGACTAGCAGTTTTCTCTTTGGGGCGCCACCACGATCGCAGTCAGAAGCTTCTTCATGTACTTTGCCTATTCTCGTGCGCCGAACAGGGCTCATACAGAACTTTGGGACAGGAACATTTTGGAACCTGCCCCGTCCTAAGTAATAGGTTTTAGGTAGACCACAGGCTGTGATCTGCTCCTTGGCCAGGTAAAAAGGCATGATGGAGTCATCAGGAGGGAGAACGTGCCTGGGCTGAGAGACATGGTTCACTATTACCCCAGACTCTACTGGGACCTCTGGTGAAAAGTGCAGCGTAATCCCTTTGAAGGCCAAGTCTTTCTCCACTCCACTCCACGTGTCTTTCTCTACTCCAGTCCACGTCTTTGACGCCGGCTTGTCATCTCCAGTAGGTGTTGTTGAGGTCCACTCCTCGATACTCAAACCTGGGCTTTCAGGCCCTGGACTTCCCGTTTCATTTTTCTTATTTACTTCAACACTCCTAGGCTTATTTTCCTCCTCCTCCTCTTCCTCTTCCTCCATCGTCTTCCTCCCTTCGGTGGATGTAACCCCAGTGAGGGACAGCTCGTTATTCTCCTTGTCGGAGAAGCCGTGCTCTTCTTCTACATCTCTCCTCTGCTGTTGCTCCTGCATTCTCAAGTTCTTGGCTTGGTTCCTGAGCTGTTTTTGGCGCCGCCGGTGCTCCTGGGATTTCTTCAGCAGAGTCTGGAGGCTCTGGCGGTAAGGCCCTTCCAGAGCTTCAAAGTCAGCGTTAACAGCCGTAGGCTGTCTCCAGTCCACAGCTTGATTCTGGAGTGGCAGCTGGTCGGTTGTTGAAGATCCATCTGAAGTTACTTTCTTGAAAGACTCTGATCTGTCAGATGGACTTATATTTTTGACACTTTTAAAAGCAGGGTCTGGGTCCACGTTCACAACAGTTTTTGTATCCTGTCTACTGCAGTACATCATCTGAGACGCACATGTTATCGTGTTCCCTAACTGACTACATTCAGAGCCTCCTATTGGATAAGGCAGTGCCTCGTCGCTACACAAGGGGGATGATGTCACCAACTCCCCCACTGGCTCGTTGGCTATGATGTCATCGCCCCAAGACGAGGGGTCATAAATGTCTTCTGCTGCAGAACTTACTGTATCCTTATAGTTGGATGATGCCTCTAGTTCCTCTCCATCTATTGGAGGGTGACTGACAATATCGGGCATGTTGACGATTGTGTTTGAGGCATTGCGAAGGAAAACGGTACTATTATTTTTGGTGATATCCTCGATATCTAACCTGAGTCTCACATCCACTGATTCAGTTTCATCAGAAAAACAGCTGGCATTTCCTGCATTCTCATAGGTCACATACCCTGAAGACAGGGACTGGTGGCTTACGTCTGCTAGGGGATCACTGGCTGGCTGTGATGGCACGCCCTTACAATACTGCCCAGTAGAGCAACTCACTAAATCACTGGAGTAGGTCTCGTCGGTTTGCCCTTCATTGCATAGAACCTTCTGATTGTTTTGGACTTGTGGAGAGAGCAAGGGACCGGTTGATAAGGTACTGTGAGCCGTGGATGTGAAGGGAGCAACACACACACTCTCTTTCTCATCTGGCATTAGCACTGAGGGAATAGAGAAAGACACGCTGCCCTTGACCTCATTGACATCTGAACTTTGGCACGTTGATACACTGATAATTCCAGAGGTTCTTGCTTCAGAAAGACTCGCCTTTTCCTGGAAGAAATCCTCCAGTGTCGGGGCTTGCCTCAGCTAACATATAATGGCCAAGGGGAAAAATACACAAGAGGATTAATCAGTCATTAGTATCATCACAAAAAGACAATGAGTCCAAAAATGTAAAGCACAACCTATTTAAAGAAACCCTTATTTTGGGCATAGGTGGTAGGAAGTTTACCTTAACTGTGTGAAGGATATTGTTCACCCGAGCCATCCTTGCCTCAGTTAAGGACTTCCTCTGGTCAAAAGCCCTTTGAGCTGCTTCTTTATGTCTCTGCATCTCCTCTCTCTGTTTCCCTGACAACTAAAATGACCATATAGCAGGTATTAAGACATTGTTTAATTAAAGCAATCATCGAGATTATCCCCATAAACAGTAGCATCAGGATGGAAGATCCAAGTCCAACAAATATGTTTCTGTCAAGCTCAGGTTGCGTCTCAAGTAAAATACAGTCAGCAAAAACGTACATGCAACAATAAAGCACTCTACCCACATACCAAAGGTGGAAGAATGGGTCGTCCATGGAAGCGAATGAGAGAGGTCCCAAGACCAATTTGAAAACACTCAGGTTTTGGCAGCTGATCATTCTTGGTCTCCCTTCTCAGTTGGGAGAGATGATGTTCAACAAACTTCTGATAGCCATCCATTCTGAAAGTACGCCGCTTTTTTTTCAGTAAGTTAGCACCTAGCTAGCAAACGCGTTAGATCCACCGTCCTTGGCAACAATGCCATGGCTTTCACTGCAGTTAATGTTACATTGTTTGTGTAGTGTTAACTTATTACCATAACCAACGCAACATTTGTTAATATTTAGCCTACCGTTAGCTATGTCGCTGGCTAGTCTGGCTAGTAGCTAACTAGCGTAGCTAACGAGTAATAATGTAGCTCCACTGTTGAACAAATAAATTGCTAACATGTTTTAGCTACGAACTTCGTTAGTTAGCTACATAACATAGCATTACAATACTCACCGAATGAATGTAACGTTAGTTAGACAGGTAAACTTATTTATCGAGCCTCTATTAAACTTTGGGAGATAGATTACATTCTGTCACTGCAAGTTCAATGTTTACATTTTACCCGCCTCAGCGCAAGCAACGCCAACAAAAGTGACAGTTTGGAAACGACTGTAAAACTTACAAGTCCTGGAATGGATTTCTAATAAAGGATTTAAAACTAGATTTGAGTGGAGTCCTTAAAAACACTTAAACTGACCAGAGTTGTTGTAAATCTGTATCAGTTCTTCTTTTTGTGGCTTGTATGAAATATATATATATAATATAATATTTTAAATAACATAATATACAATATAATATTGTATTATAATATAATATAATAATATAAAAAATAATTTTATAATATATTTTATATATATATATATGAAATTATAATTATTGATACAATGCCGACAGTTCTTTAAAATACATTTCGTGTTTTCTCATTTGCCGGGCACGTATTTGTGAAGAGCTTAAATCGATTACTGCCATCTACAGGTCTGGAACGCAGACGGCTTCTCTTTTGTTTTCAATAAGCCTTTTTTACCCATAAAGCCATAGTGGTATACCTTGCAAACAACTACTTTAAAACAAACCGTTCCTATTTGTTGCATTGGCGTTGGCTACCTCGGTTAATTTGAGGAAGCATGAAAAATACATCGTAAATTAAGTGTGTATGTGTGGGTCTATACTTTGGAACAAAATACCCTGTTCCTGGTGAATGTGTGTGTTTCGTTTGGTGGAGAAGCTGAAATGGGTTTTTTATTTCCAATGAAATTCAAGAGCAACAACAATAGAAGAACAAATGTACGATCTTAAAACATGTTTATTGGTCATATACAAAATAAAGAAAGCTGTTTATCAACAAACAAATAGTATATACAATAATAAATTAAAAGACGCATCAGACTGATGATATAACAATTAATTATATTGTAACCAATACATCCTCATCATCACTTATCCACAATAGCAAAAAGTACAATAATTTAGTAGATGATAAATATTTTGGACACTCACCTTTAAGTATTTTGCCATAGAAAGTACTGTAGAATAATTTATTACACCTCATACAGAAATATTACAAAACACAGAACTGTCTATTGTCTTATAGCTGAATATTCAATATCCACACAGAATCACAAATCTGTATGCTTTTAACAGATTTTTTGTCAGCCAATACTTTGGAATCACAAAAATATTTTGTACTTACAAAAGCAACTAAGTCATATGCAATCATATGCTCTTCAGTTTACAACGCATGTGGCTTGATGAAAACAAAATGGAGAGGTTGGTGGAGGATTGCTATAGCCCAAAAACAAAAAGCTAAAACAATTTTTATATGACTTTTGAGCAATGATAATCAGTTACAACTCCATTTTACATTGCACTGGACTTCTAATAATTTTAACAGGTAACGTTGGTGACACATGAGCTCTTAAGACATAATTGACTAAAAGCAAACCGAACAACATCGTTAATGTACATCCCATTTAAGTAACAATCAAAGGGGTGTCTGCCTCATTTACCTTTAGTGATTAGTTAGTGGAAAACTATAAAGGCCTTAGGAGCGTGGTGGCCTCAGCCAACCAACAGAGACACACACACAGGATACATGGATGTTTGGTGAAGCAGCAAGATAAGAAGTTAATGATTTGTAACGTTGTAGTTTTAGGAAGGGCAGGGAAATCCAGTAAGGTGACCTAGTAAACCACCTGAACCCAAACTCAGTAAATAATCAGAAACTGACCTCTCCTGCTTGTTAAGAGCATTTATGAAAGACTATTAAGTGGACTAAACAGAATAGTAAAATACATTTAAAAAATACCACATCCTTTCATGATGAGAAATAGTGAGCCTGTTTTATGTCAGCAGACTCTGGCTTGATGTAAGGATGACTAAAACCATTCAGAGTTTTCAGCACTTTCTGTAAGAGTCTTAGCCCAGAATGGAGCGGTCTATTATTCTGTGTTGAATCGTATTGCTGAATCAGCTGAAGACCATGGCTGCCCATTGAAGAACACCCCACTCTTAAGAGTTCATTAATTTCACCTCAGGTGGACATTATTTAAAAACCACAATTGTACAAGGTATCGATCCGTATTGTATCGATATGGCACGGCCCAAACGACGCCTGTGTGTGTTAGATCAATATGTTTACATGGAAAAGATGGATGCAACTAAGTTGGGAAGAGATTAAGGATTTTTTAGCGGCACAAAGCTGAAATTGACGTGTAATCTACAATGCACATGACCACTCCATCCCTTTAAACTATTCTGATACCAGGGTCTATAGTTCCCATTGCTGATCCAACACTACTAGTGAATCTCTAGAGAAACAGAGGGAATTATTCCCATGGTAAAACTAAAAGAGATAAACTACTGACCACAGATAGCTACCATAGATAAACACTCTGTATAAAAAGCTAAAGACTTTTTGTCACTTTCCCACTATAACCTGTAGCTTTATCCAGGACAACACAACGACTATGACAACATTGTGACGTCTGAATCACAAGAGTTCTAATTCCGCCTCTCTTTCCCAGGCCCCACCTAGTTTGCATAATTAGACGTTCCCATAACAACAGTAACAACAATAAAAGGTTGGCGTAATAGAACAAAACAACAGCAGTCACAACAAATAGACAAAAAATGTAAAACAAATGTTGTTCAACTGGGCAGTGGCACATACAAGCACGTTTTAAAAAGTTGATGTTTTGTAGCTTGCTTCTTCAAGCTATGTTATCGCAAGTATATATTTTTTCCTTTACAAACCTTTTGACCACATTACTCACAGAATGCCACTTACTACGTTCGGAACGGAACAATCCGTTTTACAAAGTCAAAAGTAAAGAAACTGAAAGAGAGGGCACAGAGAAGCAATTAGAACATTTCACATGTCACCAGTCAAAGATAAAATTATTTTTTCCCTATTCAAAATAGTTATAACTACCTAAACCACGAGCCACATAACTATACGGTATATCTGTATTTGCTTGGGCCTAAATACCAGCTGAGTGTATTCCGGTATATCTGTATTTGCTTGGGCCTAAATACCAGCTGAGTGTATTCCGGTATATCTGTATTTGCTTGGGCCTAAATACCAGCTGAGTGTATTCCGGTATATCTGTATTTGCTTGGGCCTAAATACCAGCTGAGTGTATTACGGTATATCTGTATTTGCTCGGGGCTAAATACCAGCTGAGTGTATTATGGTATTTTTGTATTGCCGGGGCTAAATACCAGCAGAGTGTATTCTGTATCTGTCTTTGCTCTGGCCTAAATACCAGCTGAGTGTATTCCGGTATATCTGTATTTGCTTGGGCCTAAATACCAGCTGAGTGTATTCCGGTATATCTGTATTTGCTTGGGCCTAAATACCAGCTGAGCGTATTCCGGTATATCTGTATTTGCTTGGGCCTAAATACCAGCTGAGTGTATTCCGGTATATCTGTATTTGCTCGGGGCTAAATACCAGCTGAGTGTATTATGGTATTTCTGTATTTGCTCGGGGCTAAATACCAGCAGAGTGTATTCCGGTGTATCTGTCTTTGCTCTGGCCTAAATACCAGCTGAGTGTATTCCGGTATATCTGTATTTGCTCGGGGCTAAATACCAGCTGAGTGTATTATGGTATTTCTGTATTTGCTCGAGGCTAAATACCAGCAGAGTGTATTCCGGTGTATCTGTCTTTGCTCTGGGCTAAATACCAGCTGAGTGTATTATGGTATTTCTGTATTTGCTCGTGGCTAAATACCAGCTGAGTGTATTATGGTATTTCTGTATTTGCTCGTGGCTAAATACCAGCTGAGTGTATTCCGGTATATCTGAACCAATTGAGTGTATTCCAGTGTTGAGAGAAGATTGATGGTGTCAGATAGAGCATCTGTCTAGTTCTGGCAGGGGGGTCAACTCTTTAATAAGTGCAAGGTTTCGTGCCATATTAACCATTTCCTACTTTCAAACCATTTCACCCAAACCTCTGTCTCTACTGTTTGAATTTAAAGTTGTAAGATATAAATAGGGAAGGATCTACTGCACAGCAGTAAACTGAATCCCATTGTAACTTTCCAATTTAAATGTTGCACAAGGATATTGTACTTCAGGCAAGCCACGTAATACATCTTAGGCTATAATTTCGTCAGGCCATACTTTCATGTTTCTATTCTTTGAATCTGTCTGATTGAATAACTTTCCCTTTTGTAGATTTATCAGATTTGAGACAGAATTACCACATAAACCATATTTTTATGAATAAATATTTCATCTAAAAATATAGTTATACCCATATGATAAACTTTTTTGTTTCACAAAAAAGAAAATAAATTAATTTCCCTGTCATTTACACAAAAGGATAAACATATAGACAAACAAGAACAAAACCCAGCCTTTTAAATATGCATTAATAGAAATAATATACAAGCCAGAAACTTTTTATAACTTATTAAAAGAGCACGCACGATGTAACCACAGATCATCACATCTTGTAGGTACCCTCCTTCTCCTCTCTCATCCCAACACCACGATTGAAATATTGTCACATGATCACGTCTACATTTATTTGTGCGTAGACAAACAAAGTTATTCTGTGGACTTACAAGGTTTTATGTTTATATTGATGCATGACAGACTCTCAGGTCTATTTCTACAAGGTTTTAGGGCTAAAAGTTAGGAGGGCAGAAGAGCACGGTTGCCCGTGGTTACATCACCCGCTTCAGCCTGAAATCAAGCAGGGTACAACGCAGCGTCAATACAGTTACCTCAGCACATAACGTACACATCAAACCACACGCTATCCCACGAGAAAACACACGCGCCTAGTCACTATAGTTACCTCAGCACATAACGTACACATCAAACCACACGCTATCCCACGAGTAAACACACGCGCCTAGTCACTATAGTTACCTCAGCACATAACGTACACATCAAACCACACGCTATCCCACGAGTAAACACACGCGCCTAGTCACTATAGAAAGACAAAGCTTTTAACTTCAACAGGTAAGCCACTTTTGGTACAATTGCGGAATAGAGAAAAAGATAGAGGGAAAAAGAGTAAGAAAGAGAGAGAGAGAGAGAGAGAGAGAGAGAGAGAGAGAGAGAGGAGAGGGAGGGAGGAGAGAGAGAAAGAGAGACATAAAGAGAAGGAGAAAGAGAGAGAGAGGGGAGAGAAAGAGCGAGGAAGAGAGCGATAAAAGAGGGGGAGAAAGAATGAGAGAGAGCAAGAGAGGAAGAGAGAAATATATAAAACAGAATTTGTGGTGTTCAACGATTTTAAAAACAATGCAAAGATAACTCTGTATTTATAAAATTCAGGACTCTAGCATTTATAGACAAAGATCGTTTGAATACATAACCTCACACATAACGGACATATTGTAAATTTTGTAAAGCTTTAGGAATTTATTATAACATCTATTTCTGTGAATGGCCAGTTCCTCTATGTGTATTCATAACACTAAATTTCAAAGGATTTGTTGATCATGTGTTTTGAACCCCAGGACATTTGGGAGGAGCAGGGTCAATGTAAAAACCACAGGAAGATTAAATTGTTATTGCCGATTAACTTAAGATGTCGTTTGTTCAAATCACTATGGCAGGATACAAATCAAATTCACAGACAAATAAACAGTACATTAAACCCAGGTAAAAAAAAAGTCTTGCACCTTTCCACTAATTTCCTGGAAAAATAACTATTGCGTTTCCAAAACCAAGAATCTGGTAATGAAAGTAACCTTTCTCGAAAATCTTCTAAGTAAATGTTTTTTTTTAAACAGAGGAAATACCATTTACATAAACGAATGTGCTTAAACTCCTGATAGCTACACCAGTGACAGCAACACAGACATAGTTGGCGATTAAATGCCACCACAACCTGATACCTGATTCGTCAGTGCATTTCATTACGCACAGGTGAGTGCACAGGGAAACAAACACCTGGGTTGGATCACAACAGTCTTTCCTCCATTCCAGATGTGTCCTAGGCTCTTCTGCCATGGGAACACAA
>JAPMUY010000950.1:145000-147500 GCA_026901105.3 Galaxias olidus
ATAGAAACGGGAGCTGTTGAAAGTGCCAGCACGCTCTGACACGGTTACAAGCAGTCAGAAGAATAATCCGAACAGGACAGACGAATCAAAAGCTCTGCACTACTGGCTTTTCTGACTCCCAGTTCCTCCCAGTTCCTCCCAGTCCTCCACCCACTCAGACAAAGGGAGCAGCAGCCATTGATCTGATGTGGGGCCGGGGTGTAGGGGGGTGGGGCGTGGTAAATAATTAAAGGTGAGCGCTCTGTGTTGGTGTAATTAGGTTCCGTGATAATAATGGCGTGTTGGAGTAAGAGAGATAGCAGGCACACTGCCCAGAAGAAAAACAACAGAGGAGGAGAACAGAGAGATAGAGAGACATGAGAGAGTGGGTACATGGGTTTAGAAAAACAACAGAGGAGAGAGAGAGAGATAGTATATATATATATATATATATAGATATATATATATATATATATATATATATATATAGAGAGAGAGAGAGAGAGAGAGAGAGAGAGAGAGAGAGAGAGAGAGAGAGAGAGAGAGAGAGAGAGAGAGAGAGAGAGAGAGAGAGAGAGAGAGAGAAGGGGAGAGAGAGAGAGAGAGAGAGAGAGAGAGAGAGAGGAGAGGGGAGGAGAGGGCAGGGGAGGGGAGGAGGGGAGGGGAGGGCAGGGGAGGAGAGGGCAGGGCAGGGGAGGGGAGGGGAGAGAGGGGGGAGAAGAGGGGGAGAGGAGGGAGAGAGGGGGGAGAGGAGAGAAGGGGAGAGAGAGAGGGGGAGGAGGGAGAGGAGAGAGGGGGAGGAGAGGGGAGGGAGGAGAGAGAGAGGGGAGGAGAGAAGGGAGGAGAGAGGGAGAGAAGGGGAGGAGAGGAGGGGAGGGGAGAGAGAGGAGGGGGATGGAGGAGAGGGGAGGGGAGAGAGCAGGGGAGGGAGAGAGGGGAGGAGAGAGGGAGAGGGAGGAGAGGGCAGGGGAGGGGAGGAGAGGGAGAGAGAGAGGGGAGGGGAGGGCAGGGGAGGGAGGGGAGGGAGAGGGAGGAGAGGGGGGAGGAGAGGGGAGGAGAGAGAGGGAGGGGAGGGAGGGAGAGGGGAGAGGGCAGGGGAGGGAGGGAGGGAGGGGAGGAGAGGGGAGGGGGAGGGGAGGAGAGAGGGAGGAGAGGGAGGGGAGGAGAGGGGAGGAGGGAGAGAGGGGGTGCTATTAAATGGCAGGTATACAGAGCGTGAAATAAGCCTGATAACACCAGAGCAGTAGGAGTGTAGGGAAGGATGGAGTGAGAAAACAGAGGGTAAAACCAGAGACAGACCCGGTAGGAACGACATGAAGGAAAGAAAGAAAGAACCCCCCCCCCCCCCGCCCGTCCCGTCCCGTCCCCCAGAGAAAAAAAAACACAGCTGGGGGAGATTTCTAAAGATGGGTGATCAATTCACACTTATCTGTGTGTGAGAAAGTGTGGGTGTGAGAAAGCCCTGCCGTCAACTCGTTTAGCCCATCTCAGGTAGAGAGGAGAGCCGGAACAAATTCCCCAACACAAGCAGAAAAAATGCACTGTCAGGAGAACCAGCCCCTGCCTCTCTCTCTCTCTCTCTCTCTCTCTCTCTCTCTCTCTCTCTCTCTCTCTCTCTCTCTCTCTCTCTCTCTCTCTCTCTCTCGCTCTCTCTCTCTTTTTCTGTAATGTAAGATGAGTTTTTTTTTAAGGAGAGAAACCTTGTAGGTTAATTTGTTTCCACCCCCCTGTAGGTGCAAAGGCGAGAAACAGAAGAGAGAAATAGAGAAAAGAAAGAGAGAGAGCGAAAGAGAGAGAGAGAGAACTACAACCCCACCTACCCAACCCCTAGGCATTACTCAGGTCAGCAAAAAAATAAATAACAAAATAACACTCCCTGGAAATAGATCTATAACTCCGGAGTGGGAGAAATACTCAGGGCATCACAGTCAGCAGCTAGGTAAGCATTATGTATCTATCACCAGCGGAACGCAGAGGAAACAGATTTTAGCGGTAGCCCCCCCGTCACACTCACTGAAGACTCTTGTATCCGCCGCACACTGTCTACAGTCTCCATAGGAACAGATTTAGGACCGGCAGCCTCAAACACGCATGTCCAACATGTTCCTGTAGGCTAAAACTGCAATGGGACCACTAGAATATGCTATCAGTGGGAGTCTGCGTGCTATTTCACTGAGTCGGTGCTATGGGCATTGTCGCCATGGCGACCGGTTGGCAGGGACGTCCCGGTTGAGTGTTTAGCATCAGTGCATTTCCTGTGATTCATCCGTGGAGGGACAAAAACAACAGTATCGATCGGCTCTCTGTGGTGGAGAGCTTCAGAACAGTGACGGCTGCCTGCCTGTCTGTCTGTCTGAGGGAGACTGACCCAGAGCCCAGATCCCCCACCTCCAACCTGATGCTGTTTCACTCTCACATTAATCCCACAAATATTTACACGTTTTTTTTTTCCTCTCTTTTTTCTTACTCTTTTATCATCATGAAACAACAATGTAGGCCATTTCTCTTGATTTTCAAACTT
>JAPMUY010000950.1:152500-167308 GCA_026901105.3 Galaxias olidus
CTGAAAGTCTAAACAAAAAGCCTCATCTGCAATAAATAATGTTTACCTTCTTAGCGGGCCTAACATTGTAACCACGTATGTTTTTTGTGTGTGTGCTATTTTTTTTTTATCTAATTGTTAGACATTAGGTCGTGCCAGGTTTGTAAGCTTTTTTTTTTTTGTTCAAAATCGAAAACATAATATAGTGCAGATTCCACAACATAAGTGCAAACAGCTGACAATCTTACCTCAGCTAGTGCAACAGATACAGAGAAATGACAGCGCTCGTGGCTGCTTCTGCCGCTTCAGCTCCCGCTTGTCCGTTTCAGCACCCGGACTCTTGGACAGTAGCCTCGGCTACAACGGTTATAGAAAGGACAGCGGCTTGTGCGTTGTCGTCCGTTTATTATCCCTATTGCAAGTAAGCCACTACGCTCACGTTTTATCGTTATCTATGAGCTTATTTAGGTTATTCCTTGTTGCAATCGAACCGTTTCAACTCTCTCTAAAAATACGGGGTTCCGCTGCTACTCTCAGAAATGCAATATACCCTAAAAATTCCAACACATGGCTGTTTATGCGTGACAATAGTGTGAGAACAGCAACCCCCCCTTTGTCTAGATTATGAAAGCCCCGGTTGGTCGGTCGGCATGGCTGTCGCGCTTTCGGTTAAGCAAATAGGCTGGCTGACAGGCTTACAACCCCTTCGTGATGATTCAGCACGAGGACCCGGACGGCGCGCTAGCCCTTTAAACGGCGCGTGTAGGCCTATGTGATCGCGTACACCAAGCACCACATTTGAGCGTTAACGGTAAATGCGCTTGTCTGTGGCAATTGACTAAACGGAATGATGCACACTCAGCAAAACATCTCGGCTTCAACACAATAGAAGATACTAAGCAAAAAAGTTGTGTTTTCAAACAGTGACACGGGAACACTGACTCACCAAAAGTAAATATATAGTTGCTTCCGAGTCGATGCACCTTAAAAGGACAGCTATTTCACCGTTGAGAGGCCAGCAGCCAACGATATGTTTACAGAGGGGGGGCGGAATATTTTAACGATAATTACATTTCTTCTTGTAAATCTTTTTTATGATCAGTCAATTTCACCTTTTACTCCTTTTTCACTCTTTTCTTGCTTGTGCCTGAGGCGCGAGATATCAAATGATGTTTCGGTCACATGGTTTCATTCATGAAGGATCTACGTAAACACAGTAGCATTTAAAGAGGCACGAAATTCCTTTCTTACCCGGACACGACTCGACATGTTACTTCCTTTGTAATCTAGATTAGACTGAGTTTGAGTACAGTCGACTCACGAGCAGTTTCCCATAAGAAAAAGCAACTAACGCATGCTAACACTGCACAACTTTTGTTATTAGATACAGATTTAATGCGTGCTCACTGGAGCTCAAATCATGCCAGCATTTCAATAACTAAAATACTTAAAGATAAAACAATAAAAGTAGCCTATAAAATAAAATAAAAGATGGCCTGGCTTACAAAGTTTTATTCTCACATTCTCCACTTAAGACACATATTAAGGGGAGGGAACAAAGGAAACACACACACACACACACACACACACACACACACACACACACACACCTCTAAAACAGTAAGGCCCTTTGTAATCTCTGGACACAGGCTGGAGACAGTGAATAAAAAAAGAGTTGAGATTAGAGAGAGAGAGAGAGAGAGAGAGAGAGAGAGAGAGAGAGAGAGAGAGAGAGAGAGAGAGAGAGAGAGAGAGAGAGAGAGAGAGAGAGAGAGAGAGAGAGAGAGAGAGAGAGAGAGAGAGAGAGAGAGAGAGAGAGAGAGAGAGAGAGAGAGAGAGAGAGAGAGAGAGAGAGAGAGAGAGAGAGAGAGGAGAGAGAGAGAGAGAGGAGAGAGAGGAGAGAGAGAGAGAGAGAGAGAGAGAGAAGAGAGAGAGAGAGAGGAGAGAGATAGAGAGAGAGAGAACGAGAGAGCGAGAAGAGAGTGAGAGATAGACAGAGAGATAGGAGCCTCCTCCGTGCGTGTTACTGCTGCAGCACCTTCCTCATTTAGTGTCTCATTCACCAGACAGCTGCACCCAACCGCTACACTATCAGCAACGAGATCACAGTTCTGCCTCTCTCTCTCTCTCTCACACACACACACACACACACACAGAGAGAGAGAGAGAGAGAGAGAGAGAGAGAGAGAGAGAGAGAGAGAGAGAGAGAGAGAGAGAGAGAGAGAGAGAGAGAGAACTACGTTTTGGATGAATGACTAGGTGTACATCCGTGTGTTTGTGAGGGAGCGAAAAAGAGAGGTGGGGTGTCTCTTTTCAGAAATAAAGAGTTACTTACATAGTAGAACAAACAGGCCAACTGGACTCTTCTGACTGCATGACCTCTCGTACATGTTATGGCAAAGGTCACAGAGACTCCTTTGACTGACCAGAGAAGACAATAATAATCTGACATAGTGGAACAAACAGACCATATTCACTGCCTGTCCTTCCACTGTGGTCGTCACCACAACACACTCTCACAACCATTTATGAACACCTACATCTCATTCACGTAATGGCAAAGGTCACACATACTCCTCTGACTGACCTCTCGTTCACGTTATAGCAAAGGTCACACTGACTCCTCTGACTGCCTGACCTCTCGTTCACGTTATGGTAAAGGTCACACTTACTCCTCTGACTGACCTCCCATTGATGTTATAGCAAAGGTCACACTTACTCCTCTGACTGAACTCTCGTTCACGTTATGGCAAAGGTCACACTTACTCCTCTGACTGACCTCCCATTGATGTTATAGCAAAGGTCACACTTACTCCTCTGACTGAACTCTCGTTCACGTTATGGCAAAGGTCACACTTACTCCTCTGACTGACCTCCCATTGATGTTATAGCAAAGGTCTGGCCTACCTGTGGATAGATCTCACACTGAGAGATTCCCCTCCCCTGCTTCACACACACACACACACACACACACAAACACTCGCAGCGGATTAGCTTCCATTGAACTCTTAGCTCTTTAACATTTATTGTCAAGGTGATTGACACAGCGTACGTCCCCTCCACCTTCAAGGGGGGAAGCGGAGCCCCAAACCCACTCAGCTGACGAGAGGTGAAGCCAGTCTGATAATGAGAAGCAAATGGAACCCTCTCCGTAGGAGCGAGTAATCTTAATGGACAGAGGTGGCAGAGTGGAGAATAACCTTTCGGAAGAAAAGAAGGATTACGTCCTTAGACCCTTCAGCTGCATGAAAAAAAAACAGAAAAAAAAACGTTGCGCACATAAATAAACAGAAGCCGGAGCAGAGCGAGGCTGAGGAGGAGAGAAGGCAATTTAAACGAGGGACACTTGTGCGCGTAATACTTCAGATGAAATAAACTAATCCATCCCCCACGGCGGCTGGAAAATGTGAAATTGTGATGCGAAAACACGTCTTTTTTGACAAACGGTTGTCTTCAGCTTTTGTCCGGGATATGTTGCCATTGTGCACCTGTGCATGGCTTGAAAGGAGTTTAATCATATCTCGTTCTGCCACACACCCAACACAAGACAAACAAATAATTCCACAAGCTGGCATGCTATGTGGAACATTATTTCACAATAAGAGATATGAGATTTAGAGATGCTTGAGTTTGCAGAATTTAATGAAATATACCTACTTAAGTTACTTTTGGTGTGCACTTTAAAACAACCTCCTTCCATTTTACACACTTAAGCTTTGATAAGAGCAAACCATCTTAGCCCACTTTAACGCCCATGAAGAGTGAGGGAGCCACGGAGAAAGGCAGGGGAACTGGGACACAGAGTGGGAGAGCGAACTTTGACCCCATTGGTCATATGCACCGCTGACAGTAAGTGTTCTATAACTGGCCTCGGTTTCCTCCAGTAACAACCAATCACAACACGCCTCGGAGACAGCGAGGGAAAGACACACACATCGCGTGTCTATTTGTGTCCTGTGGATAAAAGAACATAGTTTAAAAAAAGGGACAGAGAAGAGAGAGGAAGACTAAGGAGTGCCATAGGAAGACAAAGGAAAAAGAAAAAGGGAACTGTACAGGAAAGAAGGTACAACATAGCTTGATGACAGGAAATATTCATTTGAAAGTTACAAGTGGGCTATTTTACAAACAGGTTGTTATTTAAACCCCTACAGCTTTGCCTATGAACAAGAGATCTAGGCAAAAACATGATTCGCCTACTGCACAGTTGTAGCAGTGGTGCTGAAACAGGATTAAAAAAAACAAAACGCTTTGTGTCAAACATTTAGATAAAAACAAAATAAAATAGGACTTCTCAAACACAAATCAGTTCCTTTAATATCAAATATTTTATTCATTTTCTGAAATGGACAACACAAACAGTTTTTTTATTGACATCCTAAAAAACAGTAGTGTTTACATAGTTACTATGGAATAGTATAGTAGATATGGCATTGTAGATATTACACTTTGAGGACGGAGCGAATGTCAACTAGATTACAAAATAATTACAAACAGGTGTAAAGAGAGAGAACAGCACTGCAGATAGCAGCACTCAACGACACTAATACACTTAATGACACTAATTAATACAACATCGCATGATTGACTTGAGCTAAAAAGACAGACGTTTCAGCGAGAAGCAAAAGACGCATGATTACAAGTTGGTATAGGAGCCACAATGGCTTTGTTTACAATATTCTCCTCGTCATACACCCTGGCTAGCCAGTTCAGAAAGGCTCCACAGATGCTCCCAAGTGCACCTGCTGTCTTTGGGTAGGATTACCAGGCAAATACATACACAACAAATACCTTCCAGACTTGCACGGAATAAAAAAAAAAAAACACCCCCAAAAAATGGCCGTGCAAATCCCTTGACACTGTGGGTTTGACAAAGCTATTGACCTTGATTTAACCTTGGGGGTAACACTTCATGGTAAAAGGCCAGAATGGACATGATGTAAAAGTCGGTTCACCCCACTGCTTCACTGCAAGTAAACTTCTTCTTACAAAAAAATAAAATAAATGTTTTTTTACAAAAAGGTAACTAAATTGCGATTCAGTATTTTTTTTAAGTAACACTGTAGGCAAAAAGAGATAAACAAAACGGCATAATTGTGATGTGGCTTCATTCTAAAGTCATGAACGACGTACATTAAAAAATATGATGTTGTCATGATTACCATCTGCTGCACCCCAGGATGTGATGATGACCCAGTGGGTCATTAACACACACACACACACACACACACACACACACACACCTGAATAAACTAGAAGACACGCAAACGTACAGCAGGTTGTAAAATGCACTTCAATGTTCAGTTGTAAACAGGTGTGTGTGTGTGTGTGTGTGTGTGTGTCAACAATGTCAGATGGTCATAAGCGTCCTAGCATATCAAATTGTTTACCGACTATGTCTGAGTCCTTGTTGGTTTTTGGTCGTGTCAGATGTTGACATAACTGCACTTCATGGTCCATACTCACTGCACCTGTACTGGTTGCAAATGACTTCAGTCAACATAATATTTATTTTGTATCAGGGGAGTAAGCCATATTTGACTGTGTGTGTGTGTGTGTGTGTCCAAATCCGAGTGCCATCATCAGTACTTCTTGATTCCTGGGTTGCGGTTGTTGAAGAGGTTGAGTCCCGGTCTGCCGTTGCTGCTCCCGGTAACAGTAACCCCTGGCTGCTGCATCACCTTGTCCAGTGTGGTCTTCTTGATGGATGCCGGGGAAATGCGTTCCTGGTCCGCCAGCTGTTGCAGCTCTCTGAGAGAGGGAGATGGATGGATAAAGATACAAAAATACTTTTTAAAAATACATATATATTAGGACAGAGATAACTAGTTCAACCTAATGATCAAATGAAGCTTACTAGTGTATTAGTGCATGGATCGCATAGTGCGTTTCTTATCTTAACGCCACATGCATTAGGAACAGTTTTGATTGGACGTCCAAAGAGAGGGCGTGTCCTCACACTGTTCACTAGATCTGAGGGGGCGTGTCTGACTGTTCACTAGATGTCTGTCTGAGGGGACGTGTCTATTCATTAGATGTCTGTCTGAGGGGGCGTGTCTATTCATTAGATGTCTGTCTGAGGGGGCGTGTCTGTGTCCACTAGACGTCTGAGGGGGCGTGTCTCACACTGTTCACTGGATGTCTGTCTGAGGGGGCGTGTCTCACTGTTCCCTAGACATCTGAGGGGGCGTGTCAAATCATTAGACATCTGTCTGAGGGGGCGTGTCTCACTGTTCACTAGACATGTCTGAGGGGGCGTGTCTATTCATTAGACATCTGTCTGAGGGGGCGTGTCTCACTGTTCACTGGATGTCTGTCTGAGGGGGCGTGTCTCACTGTTCACTAGATGTCCATCTGAGGGGGCGTGTCTATTCACTAGACATCTGTCCGAGGGGGCGTGTCACTGTTCACTAAACGTCTGAGGGGGCGTGTCTCACCGCGTCCGTATGCAGGAAGCCTCCACAGCGTTGATGAGGAGACTACGGAAGCCGCCGCTCTCCAGGAAGTGCAGGGCATGGATGGTGGCGCCCCCTGGTGAACACACGTTGTCCTTCAGCTGGCCAGGGTGCTGCTCAGAGTCCAGCAGCATCTTGGCTGCTCCCTGGGAGAAGGAGGAGGGGAAGTGGTAGGAGTGAAAGTATGAGTGATAATGGACATTTGGGGGGAAAGTTTTGATATTCCATGTTCTTAACTTCTTCGCACACACTACACACACCACACACCCCACGCACACACACACACACACCCCACATGCACGCACGCACGCACACGCACGCACCCCACACACACACCCCACATGCACACACCCCACACCCCACCCACACACCCCACATACACGCACGCGCACACGCGCACGCACCCCACACCACACACGCACTCGCGCACGCACGCACGCACGCACGCACGCACACACGCACACACGCACACACCAGCAGTGCTTGGGCTCCCAGTCTGAGTGCCAGTCTCCTGGGCAGACCCATCTTCACTCCCCCATCCGCGAGCGCATCCAGAGCAGTGAAGGCCTGAAAACACACAATCTTTCCTTTAGCCAACAGTGTAATCAGATCAATATAGAACACCTTACAATGAGCACCTTGTCTACGTAGGTGGCTTCAACGTAATTAGATGCGATAGGTACTACTTGCTGTAGATCCCTTTTCCAGCTGGAACACACGTTTAAGAGCTCAGTCACACAACAACGTAAAGGAAGCAGTGATATAGTCCACCACCTCACGTTCCTGCAGGTATCTCCCTCACTGACACCGAAACACCTTCAGTATGTGGGCGGAGCTTGACCTGCTTTTGGCTCCTCCTCCTCCTCTACACTCCTCTAGGTGATCAGAGTGAGCCGTAGCACCCCCCTCACTGTTTAACACTATCACTTCATCTAATTGTATTTCCACCACAACTCTGTCCTCTCTACTATTATTCTAGCATTTCACATTCCTAACATAAAGTAACTGACCTAAGACAGGGAATGTTTACTAGGATTAAATGTCAGGAAAAACGTATTTGATTGGTTTAACTGTATTTGGCTGAGGACCATTGTATGTAAACGTCCAACTTCACCTGTACCACCACAATTCCGTCCCCGTTCAGACTCTCGTCCACTCCCTGACTGTTTTAACACGAGTGTTTTCTGGTTAATAATTAAACCCGCGTAATGATTATTTAGCTCAGACTATCTGGGCTGTCCCTGGGTAAGCATAGAATGACCTGCCAACCTGTCATCTCTCTCTGATGTCTAAAAGGATGTTGATCACTAACCTCTCTACTCTCTGAAAAGGGCGCCATTGTGCTTTATTTGAGTTGGCAGGGCGAGGGAAATACTTTAACTTTGTAACTCTGTATAACTTTCATCCCACAGCCAACGGGCCTTTCTCAAACCGCACACGCCTCCCCTGCAAAAAATCGAAATTATTCCCAAACTTCTCATACACAATGTTTTCATTCCATTCCATTATTTTCTTCATGCTTTGATTTGCAACAGTCCCTGTAAAAATACAGCACTTTACAATCAAATTAACAGTCTACCGTTTTCTAGACTAAGGGTACAGCCTTCTATTGATGCTAAATGCAATGCAACCTTTAAGTGGTTAACGTCAGTATGACAATATTAAATGTATTAGTTTGAGAAGATGTTTGCACGACTTGCACGGAACCTTTTTGTTTTACAAAGCGTCTTCCATGACACAATACAGCGTTGCACGTGGTCAGAGAGTCACCATGGAAGCAGCCTCGCTGTGGAGGGTGTTATGACCCACTTCCACTCCAGCCTTATTGGTTCGGGATGGCACTTAAAATGGCGGACCCTCCACACGAACGGAATGGAAGTGGGTAGGGAGAGGGTGTACTGGGTGGTCTCGGAAAGGCCCAAAGATAACCTACCACCTACAGAGATGCTCGGACTCGTCTCTAACCCCAACGTGTCAGAACGAGAACGCCTGGAAAGTGAGCTGGAGGACATTTTGATCAGAGTCAGCTGTCACTCACGTAGGCGGGCCCGCTGCCGCTGAGGCCGGTGACGGCGTCGATGAGGTCCTCCTCCACCTCCGTGCAGAAACCCACACTGCCCATCAGCTGCTCCAGGAGCCTGCCGTCCTCCACCTGCACACAGAGGAGACACTCATTAAACAGGAGAGACATAACACCATCCTCCACCTGCACACAGAGGAGACACTCATTAAACAGGAGAGACATAACACCATCCTCCACACAGAGGAGACACTCATTAAACAGGAGACATAACTATAAAGAAGGGCGAAGTTAACAACTGCCTAAAAAAAGGAACTAGAAATAGACTTAAAGCAGGAGTGTCAAAATCAACAACTACTGTTAATCTGTCACTCATTCTAGCCATCTGTCCCTTCCAGCCATGCACCAGCCCTCCCGTGCACCAGCCCTCCCATGCACCAGCCCCCCACGTGCCCCTGCCCCCCACGTGCACCAGTCTATCCCCGTGCATCAGCCCGCCCGTGCACCAACCCCCCCGTGCACCAGCCCCCCCGTGCACCAGCCCCCCCGTGCACCAGCCCGCTTGTGCATCAGACTGTCCCCTTGATCCAGCCAGCAGTGTAACTGTCAGTGTATCAGTGATGCTGTTAGTGCAGCAGTGTAACTCAGGTCGGTGTGTGTTACCGTGGCGTTAGTGCAGAAGTGTAATTCACCTCAGTGTGTGTTACCGTGGCGTTTGTACAGAGTGTAACTCAGGTCGGTGTGTGTTACCGTGGCGTTAGTGCAGAGTGTAACTCACCTCAGCGTGTGTTACCATGGCGTTAGTGCAGCAGTGTGTAACTCACCTCAGCGTGTGTTCCCGTGGCGTTAGTGCAGCAGTGTGTAACTCACCTCAGCGTGTGTTACCATGGCGTTAGTGCAGCAGTGTAACTCACCTCAGCATGTGTTTCCGTGGCGTTAGTGCAGCAGAGTGTAACTCACCTCAGTGTGTGTTACCATGGCGATAGTGCAGCAGTGTGTAACTCACCTCAGTGTGTGTTACCATGGCGATAGTGCAACAGTGTGTAACTCACCTCAGCGTGTGTTCCCGTGGCGTTAGTGCAGAGTGTAACTCACCTCAGCGTGTGTTACCATGGCGTTAGTGGCGTTAGTGCAGAGTGTAACTCACCTCAGCGTGTGTTACCATGGCGTTAGTGCAGCAGTGTGTAACTCACCTCAGCGTGTGTTCCCGTGGCGTAGACAGTGGCTCCCTCTCGTACCACCACCGGGGTGTTGGTCATGCACCTCATCACCTTAGGGGCCGGACGGTACTGGAGCAGCTTCTGCAGCACGCAATACAAAAGAAACACAATTTATAGAACACGGTTTAGTTTACAGACACAGTATCAATATATATAATATTTATATGTATATGTGATTGCGTGTCCTCAGGACGGGGATACTAGAAAAAATCTGGTTACCAGCTGTGGGATTCAGTTTAGACAGGACCTAAAGGCCATTGCTTCACATTTTTCAAAGAAATACCAAGTGCAAATTTTGTCGACCGTGTTTTGTTTGACTGGAAGTGTTTGGGAGGCATGCAAACGGAGTTTAATTGAGCTGAGCTGGAAGAGAAGATAGCTTCAGGGACGAGACAAGGAGAAGGGTTCTGATATGCGCTCGAGAGGTTTGTTATGCAAATGAAAGGGGGGTAAAGCAACAGTTAAAACAGAGCCATAATGAAAGAGGGAAACAACGAATAGCTAGATCAGTCACACACTACAGAGCAATCATGATATGGTTCTCTACTTCCTTCGGGAACGACTTCAGGGGACGAAAAACTTTTTTTAGGGATGTCGAAGAGTTTCTTGTAAACGCTCATGAGTTAAAGGAGACACATTATGCTTTTCAGGGTTTTCCCTTTCCTTTAGTATGGTATATAGCTTTTTGTGCAGGTAAAAGGTCTGAAAAGTTACAAAGCCCATAGTCCACGCCAAAGGGAGCTACTCTCTCTCAGAAAACACTGCTCCTGAACTGCCTGAAACGTCTCGTTTGTAGTCCGGCGTTTACTTCTGTAACATAGCTACGTCACTAAGTCACACATCTGAATAACGTTTGGCATGCCCTCAACCAGAGCCAGTCAGAGCAGAGGCCGGGTGGTTTCACCATGTCGAGAAAACGCTGCTTTCGTCAACGCGAAGGCAAATTCCCTTTGTTTGGTCAGCTGACCAATCAGAGCAGAATGGGTTCATCGGGAGGGGGGGCCTTAAAGAGACAGGAGCTCATGAGTTCAATTTTGTGTGCACAGCTGTGCAGCCTTTGCATGTTCTCCTGTGTGTGTGGTGTGATGACCCCTGGTGTCATCTAGGGTAATGGGCAGGGTTTCTCATCCTGTGGGTGCCCTGATTTCGTTGATCTGCAACACCTGGGGAGGAGGTTCGTAGCCTCTTTAAACCACAGGTGCAGAGGACTCACTCTCCCTGCTCCTCTTTCTAGGGACCCGTTTTGGTTTGTGTTGTGTGCGCTTATGCCTTAGTTACCTTATGCTTTCATGCACCCTTCAACACCAACACTCATACCTACACCCGCACCCATCATTTAGCACTACACATACTACTGACGTTGCTGGCGCTCACACCCCATCCTTCAATATGTTAGTGTTTGATTGATTTTTGATTTCTGTTAAACGTTCCCTCATGGTGCGTCTCCTTTTCGTTATGGCCACTTGAGCCGGTCGTAACAGTGGCAGGGCCCATGTTCTGACCTTCTCTATGGAGCTGATGGTGACCCCTGCAGCACAGGACACTATGAGATGCCTGTCCTCAATGTCCGGTCCAATCTCATCCAGGACAAAGGGGATTATGTGGGGCTTGACCGCCAGGAACAACACGTCACTCTTGTTGACCGTTTCCTTGTTACTGGTCGTCATGTTCACCCCCATTTTCTACAGAGAAAGTAAAACAAGACGTCAGAGGAACCATGTTTTATTCACATTCCTACATATGCATCCTCAAATTAGTCCAGTGTTCAAGCAGACAGACCGACACCAACCACTACTGTATTAAAGCGGCTAGAGGCAGTTTCCTATTGTAGCTGATTTTGGCGACCCCTAACGTTTGTTTGGTGTAATTATTTTCCCTGACCTTCGCAAGGAAGACGTGCAGGATGCTCGCAGTCACTGCATATCGCTATCACAATCAACGACTATACTCCAAGTATGGGCATCTCTTCCTGATTTAGTGACACACTTCCTTGTGTCATAAAGCAATTCGTCACAGTTTTTGTTTCAGTTTGGGGAGATCGTACCCGGTGGCAGATACAATTAGTGTTAAATATTAAGACTTTAAGAGGACTGATCTGAACCCCAATCTTTTTCATTCTCTCATAAACATTACAATGTGCTACCGGAATAAATGTATTGATAATACGTCAACATAAAAAAAAAGTTGCCTACAGTTGCTTAAACAAGCACACCTGCAGGGGCTTGTCTCAGACTTGGAATTATTTATTTTTTTACCCTCAATCCTGACACAGTTGGCAGGTCTGTGTCTGGTGAGCTGGCTGTTATCCTCTGAGTTGCAATCACACCTGTAAAGGAGGACAGAGGAAGACCAGAAAAGAGCGAAGACAGAAAAAACTGGTTCATTATATCAGATAAATATGAAACGGCTAGCTACACCGTAAACCGCTGGTATACAGGGGAAATTAATCTAACGATGTCGTTTCAGGCCCCTTCTTATTTAATGTCAGGTTAGAGGATTTCATTTTGGCCGTTGGAGCCATTGAGTTGCATGACCCACTGGACCTAATGGTAAAACGTGTCAGGGACGGTGAACCAAAGAAGGTCACCAAAACCGTTATCTCACCTGCTGCTGTGAACCCTTTGACAAGAGCGTGAGCCAACTGGCCTGCTCCGATGAAACCAACACTCATTCTTTCTGGTGACGTGTGGTTCTAGAAAAAAAAAGACTATTAAAAGGTTATGTTAAGAGACGCTTCTCTTCAGACATATTTGTAACAGTGATCAATCAATCAGCTCATTTAGTGGACGTCCTGCTGGACACACAAGGCTAGTAACGTTCAAACAACGTGAACGTTGAATGTGACACTCGAAATCTATAAAACTACATATTTCCTACCCGTCTTACCTTACGTTGATATTTCCAACTCTTGTGTCGATGGAACAATTGGTGAAATTACCCTGGTTTGCTGGATTTAGGAAGAAACAAAACACCACTTTCTCTTGTCAACGTGGCTTCCTTATCGTTCCACTCCATGTGGTTCGGTTAAATGACAGACATGTGCGATAGCCAATGAGTGGAATCAAACTCGGCACTTTTGACCAATTGAAAATTAGATTCCTTTTTCGGGCGGGGTTTTGCAGATAACCACTCCCAATTGCATCAGACAAGGACGTCCTTCTGTGAGGCGTGTATGTGTTGGGGCAAACCATCACGAGCAACTTTATTTCAAACTATGTTTGACAGATTCAATCTATAGTCAACCACATATTGACAACCTATTTGAAAGTATTTTTGGATTGTGGAGAGAGGAGGTTTCTTCTAAACCAGTTCATTTGTTTTCAATGTCTTCAATTCGTGTTAACGCCACAACGCGTAAAATAAAAAAAAATAAAAACTACAACCTGTCTTAATAACATACTCTGATTGGCTCTATAATAACTTCCTGCGGTGCTCTGTGCTACCCTCCCCTCCGGTCCCCGTCGTGGCTATAGCGTTTCTAGCTGGTGTGCAGCTATCAAGCGAACGATAGCCAACGTAAGCTTTGAATAACGTTCTTTAAATGTAACTTACAAGTGACACTTGGTTAGGTTAGTTACCGTATTTAATTATTTAGTTCGTTTATTCGATAATTAGCAGAAACCTTTGCCTTTTGTCACAGCTAGTTAGTAATAGCTTAAAGAAATCTATTATTATAATAAAAAATAATGCAATAATAGTAGGCATAAACTTGCCTAGGTTGGTTTTGTGGTGCACTCCTGAAGCACGGTGGGCATTTAAACAGATCTAAGATCTGTGACAGCTTTTTTTTGTTTTCCGAGGATGAGCTTGTACCATCGAAGGCCTGAATCTAAGACTTTTTAGCGACAAATATTGGTTTTCGACACACACAGGTAGTAGAAAGCAAGCCTTATAATCAAGCCCGGAATCTATTACTCTGTAAGGTTTGAATCTTCATAAATTCCATCTATAGGCCTATCAACAATAAAGCCTTAATAATCTCGGAATATATTGGATAAAACAGCTAAATAGGAGTACGGCCTCATGCGTACTTTAGTTTTTGGCCTGCCAAACTCCAGCTACCACACTTGCTGTCCTACATTTCACAAAAATAACACATTTTGTAAAATACTGAAATGGAAAAAGATGCAGTTCGGAGGAAAAAAACTAATTGTAGTGGGCCGCAAGAGCCCTCAAGTCCTTGAAATATTTGTTCAGAGGTGCAATTTAAATAGCTAGAGGAATAGCCAACTGTAGTTTTTTTATCCTCAGTTTGAAATGACAGCATTGCTAATCAGGTAAAGTTTAGTCATACAATCTAAATATGGATTGGCTCTTGCACTTGCCTCCATTCTCTCCCAGTTCTGCTTTTGGTAATTTAACACTTAAAAATCGCCTCAGAAGACAGCGTACTGGCTGTCCTTCAAGTTCATAGCCAAACGTTCCCTCCGTTTTGGGCTTTATTAAAAATAATGGATGTGTTCCCGTTTGCCTTATTTTTCTTAATTGCCTTCACATTTCCCTCTAACTTTCTTCTCGTTTGACAAGTTATGCTAAAATTACACTTCTTGAAATGTGGTAACATGACTCCTCATTCGGGAAACCACATTCCAAATTTTTTTGTCTCACTATAGGCTGCGAGACAAGAATGTCTGCTGACAAATTGTGATCATTCCCTTGTCTATATATACCGCAGCATTCAAGGTCTGAGGTTGCAGTAAAGTCTCACCAGCTGCTGAACTTGTTCTGTCAGCCGGGAAGCACAAGGAGATTACGTCAGTGCCATTTTATGGTACAGGAGAAACCTCTCAAAACGTCGTCACCTTGATTAAGCTATTAACCTTTAGAAAAACCTCTGATAATATCATTATTGTTTCCTCTTCGCTAATTACAAATAAACTTTTAAATTTTTCTTTGGAGGAGGGGGAGGAGGGTATTTAAAAGATATCTGCATTCCCTATATTCCATGTTTAGTTAGTGGAAAGGAGAGCGGTCCTTGAAAAATGACTGTGGTCTTAATTAAATTCTAATAGGAGAAAAAGCACCACAGCAAACGTACATGATTTCCCTTTGCTGCTTTTTTATAGGACCATAAGATAAAGCATTCAATGGAAAATGTTATGTTGAGTTTTATTTTCCATACAAAAAACGTTCT
>JAPMUY010000951.1:0-2500 GCA_026901105.3 Galaxias olidus
ATTGGAAGACATTTCATTTGGCAGACGTGAAGCATCAATTGTAGGCCTTGTGCCTCCTTCACCTAAGGCTGAGGGAGGGGTGAGGTATGTAGGTACCTAAAAGTCATTATCACCAAGAGGTATACGTCACTGTGGTGACATATGCTGTGTGTGCTGAGCCAGTGAGGGTGGTTCCTCCATCTGTTACCCTAGGTTATGATTTAGAGGAGGAGGGGAGAAATGGTTCTGCTGCGTTTATTTCCAATGGCTTTGTTTCTCTCCTGGGCAGCGATGTGAAGGTCCCTGTGAGGATTCTGAGAGACACTGGGGCAGTGGACACCTTCATCAGGGAGTCCGTGTTGCCTTCGTCATCAGAGTCATATACAGGCGGTAAAGTGCTTATGACGGGAATGGGTTTGAAGGTCATGTCTGCCCCCTTGCATCTGATCCAGGTGTGTGTGGATCTGGTACAGGGGGAGGTGGCTGTGGGGGTGTGCACACAACTACTAGTAAAGGATGTTGATGTCATTTTGGGCAATGAGTTGACAGGGAACCATGTCTGGTCTGAAGACAGACCATAAGGTGCGGAGTCACAAGTGCCATCTGGCTGTTCTCCCCTGTCAGCAAGCTGTCCAAGAGCAGCGTCTGTAGATATGGAGTCTAAAGAGGACCTTAAGATGGCTGTCCAGACACACCTGGTTAGACTCAGGGGGCTGCCCTACGGCTGCAGAAAGGTAGAGATTGTGCAGTTCTTCTCAGGTTGGAAAATTGTCCCAAATGGGATAACATTGCCAGTTTACTACCTAGAGAGTACAGGGAGGTCTTTGTGGAGTTTGCTTCACCTGATACAGACGGACAGTCTCAAAGGAAACACAGGGAAAGGATAGGACACAGGTATATAGAGATTTTGGAGTGTAGTCGTGCTGAGGACCACACCAGCTATGAGTCCTCCCGTAAGGCCATGAGCGTGCAGCAACTGTTGATTGGCCCTGTGGGGTAAGAGGAAGTGGTGGTTTCTCTGACACATTTAAACAGGGAAGATATGCAGGCAGCGGCTCTAGTTTACAGAGAATGGTGGGACACTTTGTGTACATGAGAGGGTATATCACTCCCCACAGCGTGACAGAGACTGAGGTATATCACTTTGTGTACATGAGAGGGCTCCCCTACAGCGTGACAGAGACTGAGGTATATCACTTTGTGTAGATGAGAGGGCTCCCCTACAGCGTGACAGAGACTGAGGTATATCACTGTGGTATATCACTTTGTGTACATGAGAGGACTTCCTACAGCGTGACAGAGACTGAGGTATATCACTTTGTGTAGATGAGAGGTCTAAGAGCTGGCATGTTTACCCAACCCTATTTCAGATGGCTCCTTTGGCCCACTTGGGATGGGTCTCTATACCCATACTACCATACCATATAGATAGCCTGACAAAGATTTAATATGTCCCAATACATAGTATATCAAATGCAGTATGCCAAAAATACCAGGATGTCCCACTACATTCGGTCCCATTTTGCAATATGTAAGCCAGCATGCTTTTCTTGCTATTCTTACCCACAATGCTGTGCGAAGCGGAAGGTATGTCACGTTGAGACTCCGCCCAGAAGGAACACCAACGATCTTCAAACTTGGCGCTGCGGACTGCGACGGATGTATGAGCAAGAGGGTCAAAGTTCAAGGGATAATGTTATGAAGTAGTATGTCCCAATTGTATGTCTCCTGCATGTAACAGTACGTACCTTGTTAGTGCTGCTGAAGAACCTAGTAAAAGTATAAAGTAGTATTTGATGTGAGATGCAGGGTAGGTCTCTCACTCTGTGACATGCTATGCTGCTTTTTGGTTCATGGGTCCATGGGTTAGGGCTTGTGTTCCATCCCACAACCCCCCCCCCCCCCCCCACCCCAATTCATAACTACCTGCTGCCGCACAGCACAATATTACTGGAAGTGGCTCTTTGATTAGGATGGAGACTGTTGATAAGATGGAGTCATGTCATTAGACTCAATGAGACAGCTACAAGGACAGTTTACCTGATCACCAGACTAACCTTGTGGTTATGGTGGCCATGGTGTTTCTGGTGAAGTGTCCCTTTAGTCTCCTGTGTTTCAAGACGTCAATCAAACTACAGAGGTGGCGTGTGTTAATGACATCACAGGGCGGCGTGGTGTCATCAGAGTGATCCTTTTGTTCATCCCTGGGTGGGAGGAGCTTATTTAAGTGGTTCTGATTGGAGGGCCTTGAAGCCAAAGCTTATGAATGAATATGGTGGCTCCTGATTGGGTGCTGAGGTGAGCTAACAGCAGAGACAGAAAATGTCTCCCTCATTAACAGAGTTTATTTACTGGGGTGAACATGGAACTCCCAACATGGTTCTCTTTGTCTTTTCCTCTTTGTCCCTGACTGGTGGTGTAATCTACTAAGGCATTCTTTATACTACGAGATTATAAAGGAGACACCCACAACTGATGCCCATGAAATAATATGTATGGGCTTATAGCGCCCTCCTGTGGA
>JAPMUY010000951.1:5000-16828 GCA_026901105.3 Galaxias olidus
ATTAGTCAGCATGTAACAGAATGTGATTGGTTCTTTCCAGTTTCTGTGATCCTAGAGAGCCCCGCCCTTCCTGTGACAGAGGGAGATGCTGTGACTCTGCGCTGTCGGCCAAAAACAACTCCTTCTAACCTCACAGCAGAGTTTTATAAAGATGAATCCCTCATCAGCACTGAGAGGTCAGGAGAGATGACCATCCCCAGTGTATCAGCCTCAGATGAAGGAGAATACACCTGTAAATCCTTGACCTGGGAAGATCATCATTCAGCAGCTGGCTGTCAGTGAGAGGTGGGAGACATGCTGGATTCTCTTCTCAACATTCATCAGTGAGATGGTTCTGTAGCAGCTAACAGGTCTGACAAGGTTCTACACCACTCTACTGCACACCCTTAATGTGTCATTAACATACAGATTTACATTTTTACATCCCTCCATCCTTCTCTCCAACTATCTTTCCATCCATCTATATCCAACCATTCCTCCATCCCCCTCTCCATCCCTCCCTCCATCTCCTCTCCACCCCCTCTCCATCCTCTCTCTCTCTTCATCCCCCTCTCCATCCTCCCTCTAAAGGTCTCTCCATCTCCCTCTCCATCCTCCTCTCCAGCTCCAGCTCCCCTCATGTCTTGGTCCAGACTGCTGTGTAGTATAGTGGTGTCGTCTCCCTACCTGCTGACCACCATCAAACTGGTGTCATACTGCCGGGACAAGACTGCAGGTGAGACATTTTAGACACATCATTCAACATGTATTGATCCAGACAACACACACAGAATGTACAGTCATAAAGACCTCCATGTACCTAAAAACCAAAACATTTTCTACCAACAGGATGGCTTTTTAACATGGTCTGGTTTTAATTGTTATGTAATAATAATATTATTTGGGTTTTGTACATGTTTACTACAATCTGACTGGAGTTAAAAAGGGGGTTTGTGTTGACAGTAAGTGTTGTGATGCAGTCATAAAGATCTCTCTCTCTCTCTCTCTCTCTCTCTCTCTCTCTCTGTGTGTGTGTGTGTGTGTGTGTGTGTGTGTGTGTGTGTGTGTGTGTGTGTGTGTGTGTGTGTGTGTGTGTGTGTGTGTGTGTGTGTGTGTGTGTGTACAGCAATCTCATCCTAAAAGAGTCTGTAGGAACCAGGAAGTCTCCTCTGACCAGGTGATCTGCATCCAGATGACCTGAACCACTGACAGATCAGACGCCATCTTGGATTTCCTCCTCTCCTCCTTTCTTCTCTCCTTCCTTTTCCTCTCTCATTCTGTATCTGAGTACCTCACCCTTTGGGTCATCCATCCCTCCTTCCCCTCTCTACATCCCTCCCCCTTCCTCCATCCCTCCCTCTCATCCCTCCATCTCTTCTCTCCAATCCCCCTACCTCCTTCCATCCCTCCCTCTCCCTCTCTACATGCATCCATCCCTCCTCCCCAAATCCTATGGAACCGGAATGACGCCATTATAATAATGAATGTTGATTATGAAAAACAACAGTTGCTTTCATAGTTATTGTATAGTTTTAAAGTGGCTGTAGGTTGTAACTTGATGAGATTTGCGACCCCTACTGTATGAAAAGTGTAAATGTTTTTCCTAACAGTCACAAAGAAGACATGCAGAATGCTCGTGGTCACTGCATGTGGCTAGCATGATCTATGACTATACTCCAAGTATGGGAATCTCTTCCTGATTTAGTGACGCGTGTCCTTGTGCCATAAAGCAATTCGTCACAGTTTCACGGGAGATCGTAACCGGTGGCAGACAAAATGAGTGTTAAATATTGAGACATCAAGAGGACTGATCTCAACGGTGATTTGTTCATTCTCCCATAGATATTACAATATACAAACTGTAGAAAGGTTTTGATAATACGTTAATACAAAAAAGTTGCCTGTAGAGACTTTCACTTTTTCAAACATTCTCACATGAATGTAATGACAGAATAATGTGTGTGTATCATATGTGTAAGTTGGTTTTAAGAGTGTCTGGTGGTGGAGGTGTTAACAACATTGGTGTCAGTGTTTAGATATGTGTAAGCTTTACCAGAGAGGACTGCATTTACAGTTTAACTGTTATAAACACTGTTATACAGAGTTATTGACGAGACAGTATTTTTACATGATATTAGCAACAACTTTCAACTTTTGGTAAGTTAAACATGGTTACTTTGAGAGTTTTTATAATGATGAGTGTTAATGTTTTTAATCTAATGCAAACATTTGTATTTCTTATTAAAATGTATATTATTCAATAGAGATATATAGTTTGGGATATTAACCAGACAGTTTTTTTTCATAATATAATCTGCAGCTTTTTAATCATTAGTTACTGAATAACAGTTATTATGGATATTTCTAATAAATGTTTCTGTTAAAAACCTTTATTTTTCCTAGTCAATTAATTTCTTATACTTATGATCTGTTTCCAGTTAAGGTAAACCCTGCACTCACCTCAGCAGCTTGTCTGAGAGTCTGTGGTGTGTTTGAGGGGAAATGGGGTAAGAATGACTATGGAAGTGGTGTAGTGTTGTCTTTATTGTTATACGTTCAGTGTAACTACTCTGTGAAAGAATAAACTAATCTCTGAATCTGACCTGTTGTCCTGACTCATTTTTCCACTCATTATACTCAACAACACCGGAACCATCACATGTGAACAAATAGCTGCCGTATGTTTGGTGTGCCACTGCTGTACATTAAATATATCAAATAGGCAGTGTTAAGACTTCAATAATACACTGTTCATATTTCAGCTCTTCGGGTTGTCTGTGGACACATATAGACACTTTGGGGTGTTAAGTAAATTGCGGATTCTGTTGCCTATCAGAGACCAAGACACCACAAGTTGCTGCATGACTCAACATGAACAATGCCACCAAAATGGCTTCTCAGAAATATAATAAGTGCAGGCAGCAACAATCAATAGAAAATTCAATTCACATTGGCAAGCAACGTTTCAGGTCAACTAAAGATTGCAGTCTTTAAAGTAAACACCACCCTCACCTTGGGCACATAATTAAACATTTTCAGAGTATCTCAAAATCCTGTGTTTACATAATCTCACCACTGGAGGGCAATAGCGGCCACTGAGTCCAACAGTTCACGTGAGCTGTTTACTCCTCATTACAAATTTAGATTTGGATCAAACACATGTATGACACTGCTGCAGTGCCTATGTTTGTAAACTGAAATATCCTCATGTAAATCATATCACAACCACAATGGTGGTCCAGATCTATACATTGAGCTTCATTGGATCAGCGTCTGAATGTTTCTATGTGACTTTCTATTAGCACATGTGTTTTTAAATATGTGACGTTTTAATTATATGATATTAATTATTGTATCAGGATACTGTATGTGCTCTAAATATGTTTTAATACATTCATTGGATCCATGTCTGTGCCTCAAAAAGCTTTCTATAAAAAATATGTGATAGATTATGTATCATTACCTTATACTGCAAGCACTGAGCGCAAGCTGACATTTTTTATTAAAGGCTTTAATGTATGAGTGTGAGTGAATGTGAATGACTATGTGTTTGTGTGTTTACAGGAAGTGTGTTTGCATACTGTACATCTGTACTGCCTCCCTGCTCCAATCACTTTAAGAGGCCAGTGTTGATCAGTGGCTGTTCAGTCCTTTCAGAGACACTGACACACAGACAGGCAGCACAATGATGATGTCATCACTGGTTCTACTGCTGGGGACACTGGGGCTGCTGGTTCAGGGTAAGACTCTTCTACTTTGTAATTCAAATTATGTTAAACAATATCATATTTACTTATAAATTAAGTCTTGCTAAATAAGTTTAATATTTAGCAATGCTTCTTATCTAATGGGAAAGCAGTAAATCTTTCTTTGCCAATTCAAACAATTAAAAATTATTATCATTGTATTTTCATGCTTTATTTATCAGGGTCTTCAGGAGATATAATCCTAACTCAGTCTCCTGAATCTCAGTCTGTTGCTCCAGGAGAGACTGTCCCTGTCTTGAAAGTAAACACCACCCTCACCGTTGGAACACAAAACGTTATCATATGTTTCTCTAAATCCAGTGTTTACGTAATCTCAACAGTGGAGGGCGATGGGGGCCAATGAGTCCAGTTACTGACCCTTTAGCATTGACACATCAGCCAGCATTTAAATGGAGATGCTAACTCCTCATTACAAACTTAGATTTGGATCACTTGTATGACACTGCTGCAGTGTGTGTGTTTTGAAAAGTTATATCGTCTCATAAAAATCTGATCCACAACCACATTGGTGGTCCAAATCTGTATGTTGAGCTTCATTGGATCAAGTTCTGAATGTTGTTTGTGCCTTGAATAACTTTCTATGTTCAGATGTGTTTGAATATGTGACATTTTAATGCACACAATATGATATTCATTGTTGTATTATAATAAACTTTATGTGCTCTAAATATTATTTCATCCTTTCACTGGATCCATGTCTGATTCTTGACTCTGCCTTGAAAAGTTCTTCATTAACATATCAGGATAGTCAAATGTAAAATTATATTAAAAAAAATATTGTTTTATTTATACTGCAAGCAATAATTCAAGCTGAAAAACTATTAAAAATCTTTAATTATGAGTGTGAGTGAATGTGAACAAATATGTTTGTGTCTGTGTGTGTTTAAAGGAAGTGTGTTTGCATACTGTATGTCTGTCCTGCCTCCCTGCTCCACTCACTTTAAGAGGCCAGTGTTGATCAGTGGCTGTTCAGTCCTTTCAGAGACACTGACACACAGACAGGCAGCACAATGATGATGTCATCACTGGTTCTACTGCTGGGGACACTAAGGCTGCTGGTCCAGGGTGAGACTCTTCTACATTGTAGTTCAGAATGTGTTAAACAATATCATATGTGCTGAGAAATTTAGTCTTTCAGAACTCATCTAACGTTAAAACAAATGTGTCTCAGCTCAGGGAATGTTTTGTGAAAGTAGGTCTATGTCTTTATTCTTTCCATTTCAAATTATGTTATTATTTAAATTGATTATGTTTTCCAGTTTTAGAACATTTTTTTATTTGTCAGGATCTTCAGAATACATCAAAGTTATAATCCTGACTCAGTCTCCTGAATCTCAGTCTGTTGCTCCAGGAGAGACTCACCATCAGCTGTACAGCCAGTTCAAGTACCGGTTTCAACCTCCACTGGTACCTGCAGCAGCTCCTAAACTCCTTACGTATCATGTAATTTATCGTCAGTCTGGGGTTCCAGATCGTTTTAGTGGGACAGGATCATCTCCTTGGACTCAGTTCTCTCTGACCATCAGTGGAGTCCAGGCTGAAGATGCAGGAGTTTACTACTGTCAGCAGAGTAACAGCCGTCCGTTCACACAGTGTTAGAGTGTCTTACAAAAACCTCCCTCATATGGAGAGGAACTGATCTGACTCTACAGCTGCTCACTAACATTATAGGTTGGAACTCAACTTCACTTAAAGAAAACATTAGAATCATCAGGACAATTATTAAATTTCCATTTATATTCACATTTCACAAAATAACTTAAAAAAATCCTATACTTTATGTCAGAAAACTTTTAAGTACAAGAGACAATAAATAACTCAACTTCATTAATTCAATAACACTCATTTAAGGGGTATAACAGATCAAATATGTGTATATTGTGTACAATAATACAATTTATGTGTGTGTTGTTAAATATAAACAATTCCTTTTAATAATATAAATGTTATTAATCATCACTGCTTTGAGGCTTTGAATTTTGTTAGGGAATTCGGTTCTCATTAGTACATTAATAGTCATCATTTATGTTTAAAAAACATCATTTATTAAACATAATTTGTCCAATAACATACAGAATATTATTACATCATATAATCTTTTATTCAGTAACACACAGTATGGCAATGTAATGCTGGTAAATACTGAATGTGTTTGACTGTTGACCTTTTCTGAATTAAATGTCTACATACTGCTAGCCTAATTATTTGCTTAACCACAATTAGAATATTCTTTACCCATACAGCAACAGAATTTAAACTCATCTTCCCATCAGCCCTAGTTCTTCCTTCATTCAAACCCAACCACTGAATGCAACATTGGTCCATTGACACAGCTCCAATCAATAACACACATAATATCTATCAACTTAGTCTTAGTATTAATATTCACAAACCAGACTTAAAAGGACAGTAATGATTACTATGCTGAATAATATTATTAGACAGCAACACTGCATGATGGGACCTGAAGCACATCATACAAACACAGGCCCGTTAAAGCCCCAGTCTGAAGGTTCTCCAGAGTCCAGAGCTGTGTCTGCTGGCTGCTTCCCAGCCCAGGTTCAGTCCTATGAGACCAGTGAGGGAAGCTGAACCTCTAGAGATGATGCCAAACCAAGTGAAGTGAAGTCTGCTTCCCCAGACTAATGTTGTTCAGTTCCCCAGTCAGTCAGCCCCCCCACACAGCTGGCCCAGTCCCAGAGGGTTGGAGGCTGTGGGGCTGAAACTCTGATTTGCATGAGCAGGGCCCTGGACCACCACGCTGCCAGAATAGAGCAGCACAGAGGCCAGATGTTCAGCTTTCACCTCAGAGTCACTCTGTGTCACCACATTCTACATGCATCCTTCCTGTATTTCCTGATAATCACTGATCTGTCAGGACTGGATTGGTCAAAGTAAGCTCTGCATCTTAAGATGAGTCTATCAGTATCATCAATAGATCTAGCTATTACAGTGTATGAGAGGGAGTTAGTATCAACCCAGCCATTAATTGTTTCAATGAAATATATTATAAATATATAGTGACATTCCTTACAATGCTTCCCTATCAATTAAAACATGTAATATTTGAAATATTACATTTTGTGTCAACTTCTTTCTATTCATATCATAGGTGTTAAGTCATAGAAATATCAGGATGTCAAATGTAGTACTTTGTCTGCTCAGAAATAACAGTCAGGAAAACCATATTTATGATCAAAAAGGTTTTTATTAAAATATCAAGATAATTGTATCAATGAATCATGCATGCATCATCTGTAATGATAATGTGATAGTGTGAAACACAGTCTATGATAGATCAAATATAAGAAAATAATCTTCAAATAGAAACAGAGATGACAGAGATTAAGAGAAACAGAGAAAGTTTGAGACCATCTGAGTAGAACCAGTGGAAATCCCAGTGAGTGTGGTCAGGTCAGGGCTGGGAACACTGGTCTCTCCTCAGGGTCTCTGAGAGCGGAGGCTGGGAGCCCTGGGTGGCCTCACAGGTCACAGAGCCCACCTTCCTCCACTGGTCTGCAGGGAGGCTCAGGGTGCTGCTCCAGCTGTAGTGGCCGTCCTGACCCAGGACCCCGGGGCTCCTGGTCTCCTCCCAGCTGCTGCTGCTGCTGCTGCTGCCGTCCACCTTCCAGCCCAGCCTCCAGCCTGAGGGGAAGCCCTTGTTGGCCAGGCACATGAGGGTGGCCATTCCCTGCTGCAGCTCCATGCTGGAGGGGGGCAGCACCGTCAGGGTGGGACGGACATCACCTAGGAGACGGGAGGAGACGGCTGTCATTCAATCACATGACTGATGTAATGATATGGCAGTTTGACATCTTGGCTGTGAGAAAGTCTTTGTTCCTCTTTCAGTGAGTTTCTGTCCTCAGACAGTTAATCTGCTTCATCAGATTTAGTGACCTTTCTCACTTCCCTTTAAAAACTCTGTCATGCATATCACATAGCGGCAGAAACTGTCTTTACGTGGATATAAAATATATATAAACATTTAACATGCAAAAATCAAACTGATTGCGCTTTAATAGTGTAAGCACTCCTTTTAGATTACTATTCACTTTATTAAAATTTAGCACTTATGAATCTGTACGATCCACCATAAGAATACAAAGCATGTATTATTGTAATTAAAGTGCAATTTGCTCGTTTTGTCATGAAAAACCAGTTCTGCAGAAACATAAAGTCGCCCTTTCAAACACCAAACTGTGATAATATGTGTAATTCAATCATAATGTTTTACAAATTGTATCTAGTCCTCCAACCAAAACAGACTTTTCTAACATTATATTAAAAATAAAGTATTTAATTAACCATAAAAAGTAAAAAGCACAAGCAACATGCTACAATGGTCATATATTTTCAGCATAAGAATAAGGTGGACTTACTTCCTATATCCAGTCTGGTGCCTCCACCAAAAGTGTACCACAGTGATACAAACCAAATGAACGGCCGTACAAAAACCTCTGACACTTAAGAGACACACCTTTCACGTTAAAAACTAAACTTTCTATGTAATAAATCAATGTTTTTAAAGTCACATCAACTGTGAACTTTTTTAAAAGGACTTGTGGCTGTTATCCTATTTATCTTTTGTCTTGAAATGATTAAATTAGACTGTCACCAAAAACTATACATAACTTAATAATTAAACACAAACTTCCACTTGGCATGTAATTATAATGCACCCCAAATGAGCTTGTTTTTAATCTAGATTCAGAAAGACTTACTTCCAACATCCAGTCTGGTGCCTCCACCAAAAGTCCACCACAGTGATACAAACTCATACAACGGCCGTACAAAAACCTCTGAGACTTAAGAGACACGGCTCTCTGACTTTACAAAGACCAAACTCACCAAAGCTGCCAGTATTCACTGCTACTAATGAGGTGCTAACACTGACAGTGCATGAAGTTGGCTATTCCAATTTAAAACATATTTTATATTTATTTAGTTATTTCTTGAAAGACCTTGGCCGAATTCAGTGTTTACAAAAATCCATGAAGATTGCACTTTTAAATTGTTTTATTGAAATTAGAAAACTGAAAAAAAGTTAAATAATTTCATTGACTTATTATAAATCAATTACTCCTCACACCAGAAAGATTCTATTTGATGAACATAACCAGAGTAGGAAAGTCCCTGTTAGAGTCAGGAGTAGTATTACAGTAGTGTTTCCATAGAGAGACACTTTGCATCAGCAGCACATGCTCCAGTGCTCTGGGAGTGTTTATAGTCCTGTGAGATGAACTCTGGAGGACTGAGAGCTGATTTTTAGGACAATACAACCTGCAGACAGACGGTCACTATGTTTACGTTAATATCCACCTTTATTTGGACTCTTCTATGCTGTTGTTATTCAGGTAAAACACAATCATTGTTCATATTTTAACAGGATAAGAGAGTTGGTTTAATTTGTGCACTTTAATAAATGTTATTTATGTATTTACAGTTTTTTAACATTCCAACGTTCTCTCCTCCTTAGGGTCCAGAGGTCAGGTGACAGTGACTCAGCCTGAAGCTGTGAGTTCATCTCCAGGAGCCACGGTAACACTCAGCTGTCACACCAGTCAAGACGTTTACAATGATGATTACTTAGCCTGGTACCAACAGAGACCAGGAGAAGCTCCTAAACTTCTCATATACAGGGCTGATGTTTTAGAGTCAGGGGTTCCAGCTCGTTTCAGTGGCAGTGGATCTGGGAGTGACTTCACTCTGACCATCAGTGGAGTCCAGGCTGAAGATGCAGGAGTTTACTACTGTCAGAGTCTCCATGAGATCAGTAGTAGTGATGTGTTCACACAGTGATAGAGAGCCGTACAAAAACCTCCCTCAGTCAGACTGAACAGAGACTGCACTGCTGCAGCTGGGACCTACTGCAGGTGCTGACACGGCTCACTGAGGAGACATACTGGAATGAACACACACACACACACACACACACACACACACACACACAGATGCATAATTCCATTGAAATAATGAATTTCAATCGGAAAAACAGTCTTAAATAATTTGTCACACACACACACACTGGACAACATTCAGAGGCCGGGAGAACACTTCCATCAATCCCCTTCTGGAACAGAACCCATTCTGAGGAATATTACACTGCAATTCAAATTTGAGCTGGGGTGCAAAGAGCAATGATAATGGCATCTTACAGTCATTGAAATACACTGTTGTTGATTAGGTTCATTCATGTCAACATTGGCCAAAAATATTAGACTCTAACGTATGTGCTTTTGTTTCTAATTGTATATTGACTTATATTTTATTTGTATAATTAGCTGTTCAGTTATATGACTTAACAGCTAACCACAAAAAAATGTAAGAAAACAAGGAAAAACATTTTATATATTTTTTTCTTTTATTTCACTGGTAGTTTTTTATTTTCTACAAAGATATGGATATACAAAGGCTTCAAACGCAATAAGTTATAGGTTTGTTGAGATACAGGGGCAAGTGGAAAAGACAACTGGGGTAAAACCCACCTAAAACTAATATGTACATATGTACAGCCAATTAATACTTAATGAGGGACAGTCTAGATGGGCAATTGTAAAAATTATTATTGCCAACAATGTTTTTCACCGTAAGCCTATCCTTCATGTCATGGATGTTGATCATTCCCATTCCTCGTTAACTGTCTCCATGGCGACAGAATATATTTATAAAATATGGAACAGCCACATCTTCACTGCAGACGCTGTCTTTAGTGAGGTCTATAGTGAAAACTCCAGGAATTCCTTCCACGGGGATTCATTCTGTGATGGACGGGCACTTCTTTCTCCTCTTGATAAAATAGTTTATTTTGAACGACAGGTCATGAGGTCACGGGTCACGGCTGGGCTGCAAGTTGTCCCTGCCCGCTACTCGTGTCCACGCTGAGGTCAGCTTGATCCACGGGAAGGTGGGGGGAAGGGACACCGACCTGGGGTCTGAACCTGCGACTCGGAGCCCCGATGTGGGGAGAGGAGGCAGGGGACTGGGGCGCTGAGTGAGACAGAGGGTGGTAGACAGGATTCAGGGCTTCAGGTCTGTGAGGGAGGGGATACGCCAAGGGGGAGGGGCTCCGCTGGTACCTGCGGAAAGAGTGGCCGTGGCTCTCAGGTGAGTAGGCAGAAGGGGGGAAGGAAGTGATGTAGGTCTGGGGTCGTTTGACTTGTGATTGGCTGACGGGGTAACTGGACTGGTCCTCGTCTCGTTCCTGAGTTTCCTGACAAAAAAAATCAAAAAGACGAACACAAGTTAAATCATGGGGAGAGACATAACTATAATTTAATCTACGTCTGATTCATATTTGCTAAGATTCAAATAGATTTCATATTTGCTTCTTGGTTGTCAAGGCTAACATCAAATTCCTATTCGAATATTGGTCTTAGGGCCGGTTTCCCATACAAGGATAAAGTCTAGTTCTAAACTAAATCTCATGGTCGATGGAGATTCTCCATTCAATATGTTTTTTAATCTAGGATTTGGCTTAGTCCCTGTATGTGAAACCGGGCCATAAAGTTTAAGTTTTATTAATTAAAGACTTATTAATCCTTATGGTACTTTGTATTACAGTTTGTGACACATTACTTTCACGTCTTTTTAGGTTAAGGTTTGTTTTTTATGAACAGGTGGTTTATTCTTATGAACATAGACTGTGATTGAATGTTCTGGAGACAGTGGAGACTTATTACGACGAGAGTCAGTTACTCACATCTTCTCTGAGAACGTAGAGCGGCATTGGACTTCGTCGGCCGAGGGTCATTGCTTTGGGCACAACGTCCACTGCAAGCAAAACAAACAGGCTAACTGTGAACATCAAGGGTCATTGCTGGGTACAACGGCAAAACAAACAGGCTAACTGTGAACATCAAGGGTCATTGCTTTGGCACAACGTCAACGTCCACTGCAAGTAAAACAAACGGGCTAACTGTGAAACAACACTGTGTTGACCAGAACTGATATTGGTAGCAACTGTAGTTGACCACATTTCTCTAAATCATCGCTGGAATGATCTTCATAATCTTAAATGGGAGTTTGGGAGCTTATATTTAAGGGCCACTGATCGACTGACAGAAACGCAAGCAGAGTGAATAA
>JAPMUY010000952.1:0-16686 GCA_026901105.3 Galaxias olidus
CTCAGGCACCATTTCAGCGTCCTCCCTCTCCTCCTCTTGCTCTTCGGCAGCATTCGCCCTCTTCCTCTCTTCCTCTTTCTCCTCTGCCTGTGGCTCCTTGGCTTCTGTCCCCTCCATATTTTCCTGCTCCTCACCCTGCCCTTCCTCCACGCTCTCTTCTTCTGTGGTGAGAGCAGGAACAGATTCAGTTGCTTCTTCTTCTTTACCTTCCTCTGTTTCAGTAGCTGCTTCTCCTCCTGTCTTCTCTTCCTCCCCACTCTCCTCCTTTTCTTCCCCCTGTTCTGGCTCTTCAGAAGCAGGGGCGCTCTGCTCTTCCTCTTCCTCATCATGCTGCTGTTTTCGGGCTCGTTTCGATTGGCGTCTGGGTGTGACTGGGGCTGACTTCCTTCCTCCTCTCAGGACTCTGGTTTCCACAACGGCCACCTCTTCCTCTTCAGCGGCCTCCTCTTCCTCTTTCTGAACCGGTTTGCGTCCTCGTTTGGACTTGCGTCTTGGCGTAGCTTTGACAGTCTTCCTCCCTCTTCTGGTGGTTCTGGTTTCTACAGCAGGTTCTTCCTCTTCTGAGCTCCCTGCCTCCTCTTCCTCAGGCTGGGAAGTCCCTTTTCCCCCCCCCCCCCCCCCCCCCCCCCCCCCCCCCCCCCCCCCCCCCCCCAGTAACTTCTGCAGGAGTTTCTTTGATCTCAGCTGTAGCAGACTCTACCACAGCTTCATGCTCCTCTTCTTCTTCAATCTGTTCTTTCACCTCTTCCTCTACTGGACTCTCCGTCACTGTTTCTGCTGCCTGCTGGTCTTTCTTCTCCTCCTGGTCCTCCACTGGAGACTGTCGGCTGGTCATCTTCAGGTCCACCAGGACCACAGTGGCTCTCTGGAGCTTCCTAGATGGGGCCTGCTCCCCTGCTGCTGCTGCCTCCCCTTCAGCTAAGGCTTCTCCTGGAGGCAGCGCCTCTCCTCCAGCCTGATCCTCTGCCCCCTCTGCTCCAGCCAAGGCCTCCTCTATGGGCTCCTCCTCTACTGCCATAGCCTCCTCCTCCTCTACTGCTGGAGCCACTTCAACAGCTTCCTCCTCTACAGCTGGGGCCTCCTCTACAGATGGGGCCTCCTCTACTGCTGTTGGGGCCTCCTCCTCTACAGATGGGGCCTCCTCTACTGCTGTTGGGGCCTCCTCTACAGATGGGGCCTCCTCTACTGCTGTTGGGGTCTCATCCTGTACAACTAGGGCTTCCTCTGCGACAGCCAGTAAAGACGCAGCGTCTTTCTCCTCCTTCAAAGTAACAGCTGTCTCCTCTTTCTCCTCCTCCTCCTGCTGAGTGTCAGCTGGTGTGTCACTGTGTTCCTCCTCTCTCTCAGTCCACTTGCCTTTACGCTTCCTGCCCGACATACGTTTGGGCGTGGCCGTGGGCGTGGCCCTGGCCCTCAGAGCTCTCGTTTGAACTACAGGAGGTTCCTCCTCCTCCTCCTCCTCTGAGGCTTTCTGCTGTGCTCCTGTTGTTGTTTCTCCTTGCATCTCTTTGTCTTCCTCTCCTCCTTCCTCCTGCTCCCCTCCGGTTTCAGCAGCACTCTCGTCTTTGACTGATTCCTCTGGAGGACCCTCTACTCCTATCTTCATCTCTTTCTCCTCTTCCTCAACTGCTGCTTTTTCACTCTCATCTGTTTTTGTGATTTCCACCTGTTTTGTTTCTTCTTCTACGGTTTCAGCCATTGCTTCTTCTTCCTGTACTGCTGCTACTTCCTCTTCCACAGCCTCTTCCTGTACAGCTGCTATTGGCTCCGCCTCCAGCTCTGGCTCCTCCTCCTCTGGCTCCTCCTCCTCAGGATGCTGGTATCGTAGGGGCTTCCTGGTCAGTGTTTCGCTCCTCACACCTCTCTTCTTCTTCTGGTCCACTTGGCTAGTCTCTTTCTCCTCCTTCTCCACTTTCCGTTGCCTCGTGGATTTGCGTCTTGGACTTCCCACCACTTCTTTTGTTGCTGTTGTCCTGAGACTCCTCCCCACGATAACTGGCTCCCAGGCCTTTGCTGTTGATCTTCCTGATTTTCTCGGCGTCACTTCCTGTACTGTTTCCTGAGGTTTGACAAGACGATTTGACTTCCGCATTGACAGAGCAGTTTCTTTATTTACCTCCTTAGTTTTGTTTTCTACTTCGACCACCTCCTGGTCTTTTGGCAGCTCTTCCAGTTCCTCGCCCAGGGAGACGCTGGCCTCCTCCACCTCAGACGCCACGTTCTCCACCTCCACCTGGGACTGGCTGTGGATGGTCTTCAGGTCGGTGAGGACCACCGAGGTTCTCTGCAGCGTCTCCTTAGAGTGTTCTGCTGCTGCCTTTTCAGTGTCTGTGTCCACCGTGTCCTGTCAGGTAGACAAAAGATCACCAGGGGTCTTCATACTTTGTTTTTTTTTAGGGGGGGCGAATAGTTTAAAATCAGAATCACTGCATAGATAAAACATATGTATTACATATATATAATTCTATGAATATATACAGGTATATATAGGTGAGAGGATGCACTGGTATTCACTAGGGCAGTGGTTCCCAACCCAGTCCTCAAGGGCCCCCGGCATGCCAGGAACTGGATCTTCCCTAATGCCAGCACACCTGGTGCAATTAGTCAAGGCCTCACTGTATGTGACTAATTACACCAGGTGTGCAAGAAACTGTGAAGATGAAACACCTGGAATGGGTCCTTGAGGACTGGGCTGGGAACCCCTGCACTAGGGTAATGTACTGCCACTGACCCTGGCCTCTGTTCCAGCAGAGACAGGCGTTTTGTCTTCAGCCGGGTTTTGCTCCTCACCGACTTTCTTCGCTTTGGGAGTCTCTGCTTCAATGTCCTCAATCCTGCACACAGAATTCAGTCGGTTGTTTTTGAATCCTCATTTTAATTCAATCTGTTTATTTCCTTTAAGCCAAACAATCCCAGGTTAGCAATGTCTAAATGGAAGGTGTTGATATTGTTCATAACCACTGTGCTGTTTGACAGACTGTGATGACGTCGGTGGTTGTGAATTACCTGATGACTTTGTCGTCAGAGACCTGTGCACTCTCTCTGATCATCCTCCTCTTCAGCCCACTGCTTCGTCCGCGCGCCGTCACAGGGGCCTCATCCACGTCTGGAAACACAAACACATCACTAACTGGGGGAAAGGTCACTGTTGATGATTTTTCAAAACGGGAGCACTAAGATAGTAATAAGATTGGGGAAAGTTATTAAATGCGTAGGAAATTAAATAGAAACTTTTTTAATGTGTTTCAGTTGTAGTTTCTGGGGGTGGTGGATACAAATTTTAATTTTCATTTTTGATGTGCATTTTCTTACAAAGTAAAATACTATAATGAATAAATAAATGGATTATAAAAGTACTGACCTTTTGTTGATTTTACCATCGTCACTTCCTCCTAAACAAAATAAAAGAATTTATGGTACAATTGAAAAACCTGAGGATGTTTGAAATGCCAATGTTTATTGCTAATACTCTTTACTGTGGGAAATGTCTGAGTAGAACGTGATGATGTCAACGCACCACTATTTCAACGGTGTACTCCATGGCAACGTGTTCCCTGATGTGTGAGGTCACTTCCTCCATCACCACGTGGGTTTCCTGTGCCTCGCTGCTCACTGCTACCGACTCCTCCGTGAAGGACAGGTTCTTAGACAAAGCTGGGAGAAGACAGGAAAACACACAGACGTTTGAAGTGAGTGCCTGTTTCTATGTTAGGACAGGGCATCAGCTCTGAGACTGTCAATAAAACACAGTGGAAATTAATTCTTTTTACTTTCTACACCAAAGCATTTCTTTCATCCTGGCTGGCAATGGGGCTGGTTCAGTGTAATGGAACCATGGTTTGTGTTGGGTTATACACTGTCAGTGTAATGTAGTTAGATCCTGGTTTGTGTTGGGTTATATGATACACAGTCAGTGTAATGTAGTTAGATCCTGGTTTGTGTTGGGTTATACACTGTCAGTGTAATGTAGTTAGATCCTGGTTTGTGTTGGGTTATATGATACACAGTCAGTGTAATGTAGTTAGATCCTGGTTTGTGTTGGGTTATACACTGTCAGTGTAATGTAGTTAGATCCTGGTTTGTGTTGGGTTATACACTGTCAGTGTAATGTAGTTAGATCCTGGTTTGGGTTGGGCTGGGATATACACATTGGGTTATACACAGTCAGTATAATGTAGTTAGATCATGGTACCGGTCAGATCCATGGCCTGGATCCTGTTGGCGATGCAGGTCCGCTGGTTCAACCCCCCCACTCCCTCCACCTCCCATAGAAGCTCCTGGTCCGCAGGGTACAGGCTGAGGTACTGGCTGCATACTGCAGGGGGCGACAGAGGACATCAGGGCTAGGTAAACAGGGAGTGTTAGCTATGATAGGGTCAGCTTTTTTGACCTTTAGGCTAAACCATTGGTCAGACATTAAAGGGGGAAACTACTGTTCCTTGAGGTGAGAGTACCTTTGAACATGGATTTGGACAGCGGGTACCTCAGACCCAGACTGTCCTCTTTGTGACTGTCCACAAAGTCCTCCAGCATCTGCAGGCCCAGCCCGTTACCACGGCAACACTTCCTGACAAACATGGAGTCCAGGACAGGAAGTTGGTAGCACTGGGTGACGAAGGAGCTGCATAGGCTGCCTGTGTGAAGAACAGACCACAACCTGGTCAGTAAGGAAGCTAGAACAGCCTGGTCAGTAAGGAAGCTAGCACAGCTTGATCAGTAAGGAAGCTAGCACAGGTTGGTTTAGATATTTCAATATTAGTTTTTTCAGTTCAGTTCAATTCAGTCCAGCGCCATATTCAACAGTATTCCATTTGAACAGTTCTATCTTTTTTTAAAGGGCATTCTTAATGCATTGATCTTAATAATTCATCCTAAAAGACTGGCCATGTTTTATTAAACATATGATTGTACACCCACTCACCTCACATGAGTTCAATAATTGATGCACCACACAACAAATCTGTCCTAAAATGACTACCATGCAGTCATACAGAGCAAGTGCACTGGGGATATAACAAAAGCATCATGAGAAGATAGTCAAACACCTCTTTAAATGCTGGACTCACAGTGGAGTGACTCACTGGACCATGCTGTTTATTCTACACTTCACTGTTACCTGAGGGTTTGATAGAACAGTCTACAGTGTGTTGTTACCTGAGGGTTTTATAGAACAGTCTACAGTGTGTTGTTACCTGAGGGTTTGATAGAACAGTCTACAGTGTGTTGTTACCTGAGGGTTTGATAGGACAGTCTACAGTGTGTTGTTACCTGAGGGTTTGATAGAACAGTCTACAGTGTGTTGTTACCTGAGGGTTTGACAGAACAGTCTACAGTGTGTTGTTACCTGAGGGTTTGATAGAACAGTCTACAGTGTGTTGTTACCTGAGGGTTTGACAGAACAGTCTACAGTGTGTTGTTACCTGAGGGTTTGACAGAACAGTCTACAGTGTGTTGTTACCTGAGGGTTTGACAGAACAGTCTACAGTGTGTTGTTACCTGAGGGTTTGATAGAACAGTCTACAGTACACTGTTACCTGAGGGTTTGATAGAACAGTCTACACTTCACTGTTACCTGAGGGTTTGATAGGACAGTCTACAGTGTGTTGTTACCTGAGGGTTTGATAGAACAGTCTACAGTGTGTTGTTACCTGAGGGTTTGATAGAACAGTCTACAGTGTGTTGTTACCTGAGGGTTTGATAGAACAGTCTACAGTGTGTTGTTACCTGAGGTTTTGATAGAACAGTCTACAGTGTGTTGTTACCTGAGGGTTTGATAGAACAGTCTACAGTGTGTTGTTACCTGAGGGTTTGATAGAACAGTCTACAGTGTGTTGTTACCTGAGGGTTTGATAGAACAGTCTACAGTGTGTTGTTACCTGAGGGTTTGATAGGACAGTCTACAGTGTGTTGTTACCTGAGGGTGTGATAGAACAGTCTACAGTGTGTTTTTACCTGAGGGTTTGATTAACAGTCTACAGTGTGTTGTTACCTGAGGGTTTGATAGGACAGTCTACAGTGTGTTGTTACCTGAGGGTTTGATAGAACAGTCTACAGTGTGTTGTTACCTGAGGGTTTGATAGAACAGTCTACAGTGTGTTGTTACCTGAGGGTTTGATAGGATAGTCTACAGTGTGTTGTTACCTGAGGGTTTGATAGAACAGTCTACAGTACACTGTTACCTGAGGGTTTGACAGAACAGTCTACAGTGTGTTGTTACCTGAGGGTTTGACAGAATAGTCTACAGTGTGTTGTTACCTGAGGGTTTGATGGGATAGTCTACAGTGTGTTGTTACCTGAGGGTTTGACAGAACAGTCTACAGTGTGTTGTTACCTGAGGGTTTGACAGAACAGTCTACAGTGTGTTGTTACCTGAGGGTTTGACAGAACAGTCTACAGTGTGTTGTTACCTGAGGGTTTGACAGAACAGTCTACAGTGTGTTGTTACCTGAGGGTTTGACAGAACAGTCTACAGTGTGTTGTTACCTGAGGGTTTGACAGAACAGGGTTTGACAGAACAGTCTACAGTGTGTTGTTACCTGAGGGTTTGATAGAACAGTCTACAGTGTGTTGTTACCTGAGGGTTTGATGGGATAGTCTACAGTGTGTTGTTACCTGAGGGTTTGACAGAACAGTCTACAGTGTGTTGTTACCTGAGGGTTTGACAGAACAGTCTACAGTGTGTTGTTACCTGAGGGTTTGATAGGACAGTCTACAGTGTGTTGTTACCTGAGGGTTTGACAGAATAGAACCCAACAGCCTCCCCTTCTTTCCAGAGGATCTTGGCGTGATCGTTCTCTCCGTGACACAGGAAAGGAAGCTCATCAGAACCCATTTCCTTCGCCCTGTAGACGACTCGGTTCAGGATGTACAACACGATCCTCTCCCCCACGTTCTCTACCTGGATGGACCATCGAAGAAGAAAACTGTCGCTCACATAATCCTATTTAGTTAAACTGTCCCAATGGGAAGCAGAGGGAGTTCTGTTTTATCAAACACATACAGAAACTAAGCTGTTGAAGTTCCCCATGTTCACTGGCTAGTGAGAAGTTTAACCAATGAATTCAACCCCTCCTTAATCTCTCCATTACTGTTGCTTTGCGGGCGTGTGAGCAGTACCTCCACTGGTCCGTCCCTAGCCGAGTCGGTGGTCTTCAGGATGTCGTCCACAGTCCACCAGCGGCCCAGCAGGAAGAGGCCCACAGCCGTGAACTGGTCCTCAGGGGAGAAGAGGGCCAGCACTCTGTGTCGATCGCTGGCTCCATACACAGGCACAAAGCCTACGTTAGGCAAACCGATGGGCACCTGCAGCAGAGAGAACACTGTGTTAGCTGTGTTACTGTCCCAGGTGAAACTGTGTTAGCTGTGTGTTACTGTCCCAGGTGAAACTGTGTTAGCTGTGTTACTGTCCCAGGTGATACTGTGTTAGCTGTGTTACTGTCCCAGGTGATACTGTGTTAGCTGTGTGTTACTGTCCCAGGTGATACTGTGTTACCTGTGTTACTGTCCCAGGTGATACTGTGTTAGCTGTGTGTTACTGTCCCAGGTGAAACTGTGTTAGCTGTGTTACTGTCCCAGGTGATACTGTGTTACCTGTGTGTTACTGTCCCAGGTGATACTGTGTTAGCTGTGTTACTGTCCCAGGTGATACTGTGTTAACTGTGTTACTGTCCCAGGTGATACTGTGTTAGCTGTGTTACTGTCCCAGGTGATACTGTGTTAACTGTGTTACTGTCCCAGGTGATACTGTGTTAGCTGTGTTACTGTCCCAGGTGATACTGTGTTATCTGTGTGTTACTGTCCCAGGTGAAACTGTGTTAGCTGTGTTACTGTCCCAGGTGATACTGTGTTAGCTGTGTTACTGTCCCAGGTGAAACTGTGTTAGCTGTGTTACTGTCCCAGGTGATACTGTGTTAGCTGTGTTACTGTCCCAGGTGATACTGTGTTAGCTGTGTTACTGTCCCAGGTGAAACTGTGTTAGCTGTGTTACTGTCCCGGGTGATACTGTGTTAGCTGTGTGTTACTGTCCCAGGTGAAACTGTGTTAGCTGTGTTACTGTCCCAGGTGAAACTGTGTTAGCTGTGTTACTGTCCCAGGTGATACTGTGTTAGCTGTGTGTTATTGTCCCAGGTGATACTGTGTTAGCTGTGTGTTACTGTCCCAGGTGAAACTGTGTTAGCTGTATGTTACTGTCCCAGGTGAAACTGTGTTAACTGTGTTACTGTCCCAGGTGATACTGTGTTACCTGTGTTACTGTCCCAGGTGATACTGTGTTAGCTGTGTGTTACTGTCCCAGGTGATACTGTGTTAGCTGTGTGTTACTGTCCCAGGTGATACTGTGTTAGCTGTGTTACTGTCCCAGGTGAAACTGTGTTAGCTGTGTTACTGTCCCAGGTGATACTGTGTTACCTGTGTGTTACTGTCCCAGGTGAAACTGTGTTAGCTGTGTTACTGTCCCAGGTGAAACTGTGTTAGCTGTGTTACTGTCCCAGGTGATACTGTGTTACCTGTGTTACTGTCCCAGGTGAAACTGTGTTAGCTGTGTTACCTGTGTGTTATTGCTGAGCGTGAGTTGCTGAGGGGTGTCAGGGTTGCTATGCAACAGGCTGGTCATGTAGTCCTGGGCGGAACGTTCCAGAGCTTCGTGGCTCACATCAGCCAGCACATCCACAGGGAACTCCATCCCTGCCCTGAGACAATAGACTCTGGATCAGTACTGAAGGAGAGAGCAGGGCCGCTGTGGAGGCCACAGGAACAACAAACAGACTCTGGATCAGCACTGAAGGAGAGAGCAGGGCCGGTGTGGAGGCCACAAGAACAACAAACAGACTCTGGATCAGTACAGAAGGAGAGAGCAGGGCCGGTGTGGAGGCCACAGGAACAACAAACAGACTCTGGATCAGCACTGAAGGAGAGAGCAGGGCCGGTGTGGAGGCCACAGGAACAACAAACAGACTCTGGATCAGTACTGAAGGAGAGTTTAGGACCTCTGTGAAGGCTAACTGCACAACAATACATGTTACTGAATACAGTCATGAATATTCATATTCAGGCTAAGATTTTATTTATTTATTTTCATCAGATCAGTCAAAAAAGTCAAATCTAAATGAGTATCAATAACTGACATCGAATCTGTTGATGTGTAAGTAGATAGTGTCTAAGGTTCATAGTAAACCCTTTGTAGTTTCAGCATCAAATCACATTCCAGCGATCATGTCAGAGGCCAAACATTCTTAAAAACTACATCTCCCATAATTCCACAAATCTAGGTCAATGGTGCTTCAGCAGATTTAAAGGCGGAATCCTGAGTCTAAAAATAGGTACAAGAGCTGGTAGCCCAACCACACAGACAACATGTAGGCTCTGACATGTACACAACATGTCCTTTTAGTCAGTGCTACAGCACAGGCAGCCCACAGCCCCACTGTAGAGAAAATACATACATGTGTTGGGCTTCAGGACATCATAAACTTTATTTGTTTAAAGATGTATATGTTAAAGCATGTTCCAGTTCACTAAGACTAACATCAGTATAGAGTAAGGGGTACATTTGGGCATCGTAACGGATGTTTGAGCCTGAGCAGTAGTTCAGACTTAGGGAAGGGTCAGGGTCGTCATAGAGACAGCATGTGCCTCTCTGAGATGCTGAAGACCAGTGTTTTGTGTTCTTAGGCAAAAGCATAATAAGGGTAGGCAAACGTGTTTTTATATGCCTACGTGTCCTTTCAACGCTGGGAGTTCACACATGTTCCCCCTTGACCAACAGAATGATTTATTTAGTTTAGAGCGATACGCTCGTTACTTTGTAAACACATAAGAAGTTACTATGTAGTTTGACTGGAGCGTCCGTAGTGATTTCTATGTGCAGACCAGCGCTCTGCTTTCCTTCATTAAACTTTGTTGTTGTTGTCTCCCTCTTGTTTAATTGGTTATTTCCTGTGGTTAAGTGAAAGTAACCATGACAACAGACAAGTATCACTGGAGCTTATAGAGCTATGCTAGCTGTCCCTCCAGACACCAGCGACCCACTGACACTACGAAGCTGCCTGGCTGCTTCTCTGAGCAGGGTCAGAGAGGACAGGGGAAAGCCCAGAGCCATGTTTGACCCCTACACTCCTGCACAGAGGAGCCAATAAGACCCCTACACTCCTGCACAGAGGAGCCAATAAGACCTCTTCACTCCTGCACAGAGGAGCCAATAAGACCCCTACACTCCTGCACAGAGGAGCCAATAAGATTAGCACGGATATACGGATAGCAATATGAATATAAAGACTAACTAATCCACATTATAGACTAGCACGGATATACGGATAGCAATATGAATATAAAGACTAACTAATCCACATTATTGTCTAAATGCCAACCTTTCCACTCCAAACACAGGTCCAACACAACAAATCTAAACAAACATTTCCACCTGCCCTAAAGAAGGCTGTTGGAGCCGCTACGCCTGGGCTGTTATTTTGTCCTGTATTTGCAAGAATTGAATTATGGAATAGCCATCTCAATAAAGGCTTTCTAACAACATGACTTTGCCTTGGATCTTCTTTCTGTTTGGAACATGTCCCTGTGTTTCATATGATTGTACTTCCCACTAGAGAGAGAACAAGCTGAAACATAGCTCTCATTGGACGGCTGACAGCCCAGAAGAGGCCGGAGGCTAACAGAACCAGAACGTTTGAAAGCACAAGGCCTCTAGCCTGCAGGAACCAGGGAAACCAGCTGCACAGACCAGAGACCTGTGGAGAGAAACCAGCTGCACAGACCAGAGACCTGTGGAGGGAAACCAGCTGCACAGACCAGAGACCTGTGGAGAGAAACCAGCTGCACAGACCAGAGACCTGTGGAGAGAAACCAGCTGAACTGATCAGAGAGCACATCACAGAGCTGTAGAGACATACAGAAACACGTTGAACTGATCACAGAGCTGTAGAGACATACAGAAATAAGCTGAACTGATCAGAGAGCTGTAGAGACATACAGAAACACGTTGAACTGATCACAGAGCTGTAGAGACATACAGAAATAAGCTGAACTGATCAGAGAGCTGTAGAGACATACAGAAATAAGCTGAACTGATCAGAGAGCTGTAGAGACATACAGAAATAAGCTGAACTGATCAGAGAGCTGTAGAGACATACAGAAATAAGCTGAACTGATCAGAGAGCTGTAGAGACATACAGAAATAAGCTGAACTGATCAGAGAGCTGTAGAGACATACAGAAATAAGCTGAACTGATCACAGAGCTGTAGAGACATACAGAAATAAGCTGAACTGATCAGAGAGCTGTAGAGACATACAGAAACACGTTGAACTGATCACAGAGCTGTAGAGACATACAGAAACCAGCTGAACTGATCACAGAGCTGTAGAGACATACAGAAATAAGCTGAACTGATCAGAGAGCAGATCAGAGAGCTGTGTGGAGACAGAGAAACAGCACGCTTACACACACCTCAGAACAGTAACACAGAGAGAGTCTTTTGTAAGAGAGGAGATCCCCTACAAAACAACAGATCTCAGAACAGTGACACACAGAGAGTCAAGTGCAGATCCAAAACAACAGTGTGTAGCCTAACACACACACACGCACACGCGCACACACACACACACACACACACACACACACACACACACACACACACACACAGCGTGTTGCCCTGCACTGTGACACACTTTGTCTCATAGCAGTGCTGCTGGTCCCTCTCCCACCGTCAAAGCATCACAGTGTCTAGACTCTAACGTTGTAAGCAGACCATTCTGACACACAGCTTTAATCCAGCCCTCTTCCTAACCACACTAAGTCTATCAGTAACCTATAGCTGCTTGTGTTTGTAGTAGTATCACTAACAGTAAACTATAGCTGCTTGTGTTAGTAATAGTATCACTAACAGTAAACTATAGCTGCTTGTGTTTGTAGTAGTATCACTAACAGTAAACTATAGCTGCTTGTGTTAGTAATAGTATCACTAACAGTAAACTATAGCTGCTTGTGTTTGTAGTAGTATCACTAACAGTAAACTATAGCTGCTTGTGTTTGTAGTAGTATCACTAACAGTAAACTATAGCTGCTTGTGTTTGTAGTAGTATCACTAACAGTAAACTATAGCTGCTTGTGTTTGTTGTAGTATCACTAACACTAAACTATAGCTGCTTGTGTTTGTAGTAGTATCACTAACAGTAAACTATAGCTGCTTGTGTTTGTAATAGTATCACTAACAGTAAACTATAGCTGCTTGTGTTTGTAGTAGTAGTATTAACAATAAACTATAGTTGCTTGTGTTAGTAGTAGTATTAACAGTAAACTATAGTTGCTTGTGTTAGTAGTAGTATTAACAGTAAACTATAGTTGCTCGTGTGAGTAGTTAGTATTAACAGTAAACTATAGTTGCTCGTGTTAGTAGCAGTAGTTAGTATTAACAGTAAACTATAGTTGCTTGTGTTAGTAGTAGTAGTTAGTATTAACAGTAAACTATAGTTGCTCGTGTTAGTAGTAGTAGTATTAACAGTAAACTATAGTTGCTCGTGTTAGTAGTAGTAGTTAGTATTAACAGTAAACTATAGTTGCTCGTGTTAGTAGTAGTAGTTAGTATTAACACGATGTACAGCAAGCGGCACGAGGCCAGTCACTCTGTGTTCATCTTAAACACCCCCCCCTCCCCAGAGGGCCTAACCCTAACCCTAACCCTAACACCCCCCCCTCCCCAGAGGGCCCCCCGGGGAAGAAAGGCCGAGAGATAGAAGACAGGAGGAGAAGATACCGTCAGGGTACAACCTGACCCTAACCCTAACCCTAACCCGTCAGGGTGTTTCTGTCTGTCACTGTACAACCTGACCCTAACCCCAACCCCCTGTAACCTACAACCTAAACCTAAACCTACAACCTGACCCTAACCCTAACCCTAACCCGTCAGGGTGTTTCTGTCTGTCACTCGCACCCTAACCCTACAACCTGACCCTAACCCTAACCCTAACCCGTCAGGGTGTTTCTGTCTGTCACTCGCACCCTAACCCTACAACCTGACCCTAACCCCAACCCCCTGTAACCTACAACCTAAACCTAACCCTACAACCTGACCCTAACCCTAACCCTAACCCGTCAGGGTGTTTCTGTCTGTCACTCGCAGCTTAACCCTAACCCTACAACCTGACCCTAACCCTAACCCTAACCCCCTGTAACCTACAACCTAACCCTAACCCTACAACTTGACCCTAACCCTAACCCCCTGTAACCTACAGCCTAACCCTAACCCTACAGCCTAACCCTGACCCTACAGCCTAACCCTAACCCTACAGCCTAACCCTGACCCTAACCCTACAGCCTAACCCTAACCCTACAGCCTAACCCTAACCCTGACCCCCTACAGCACCACAAGATAAACAGATACACACTGCCTCTAACCCTGTAACCTACAGCCATTCCCAGGGCACCCATACAAACATCCGCGCTCTCACAAAGCCCTGATAACCAGATACACACACCTCCCCACCTCTCTGTCATACACGCAGCTTCCTGGAACGGCTGCCCAGAGAGGTCATAGGTCATAGGTCGTGATGTGGTGGGTTTCAACAAAGCAACCAGCAGTGCTTCACTCTTCAACTGGTTACAAACGCCATTCTGACACACAAAGCCTTTCCTCGTCAAAGTTTAAAGACTGATTTAAATGCATCTTAAATATCTATTTAGTCATTTCTGCTGTCAGGGAATTTGAATATTATTTTTATCTGTATAATTGTTCTCACAACAAACTCTAAGTTGAAAAAAAATGTAAACACATGTAAAAACTACATATGTACATATTAAATGTCACTAAATAATACGATTTAGATCCTGGGAGTCCTGTTTCAGACTTGCTGCTTAGGTGTAGTGGAGGGAAAAGTGTCAAATGTTACATACACTAGGGGCTGGCAGGGGCCTCCGACACTGTGCCACACACACACACACACACACACACACACACACACACACACACACACACACACACACACACACACTGGAGGGAGGGGCTGGCAGGGGCCTCCGACACATGTGCCACACGCACACACACACACACACACACACACACACACACACACACACACACACACACACACACAAACACACTGGAGGGAGGGGCTGGCAGGGGCCTCCAACACATGTGCCACACACACACACACACACACACACACACACACACACACACACACACACACACACACACACACACACACACACACACACAAACACACTGGAGGGAGGGGCAGGCAGGGGCCTCCGGCACACATGCCACAAAAACACACACACACACACACACACACACACACACACACACACACACACACAGCTCTGCTTCCTTGGTCGTTCGCTCAGACAGTCAAACAATTGTGTCCAGTTATCTCTGACAGTTGTCCCCGGCAGTTGCCTGCCCCCCCCCCACACACACACACACAGACATACACACACACGCACACAGACACACACACACACACACGCACACAGACACACACACACAAACACACACACACGCACACACAAACTAAACACCCACACACACACACACAAACAACCACACACACACACACACAAACACACACACACACAGACATACACACGTACACACACACACACACACACACGCAACAGTACATTGTGTGCTTAATGCGCAGAACTTTAGGGAAGTAGTAACTGCTAGGATCAAACAGTATACAACATAACAACAAACACATTATTATTATTAACCTTAACCCTGACCCTAACCCTGACCCTAACCCTAACCCTAACACTGACACACTGCATCACAGGACACCATTATCTCTCTGTGTACTCTATCTCTATAGCCAGACCCTAACCCTAACAGTAACCCTGACACACTGCATCACAGGACACCATTATCTCTCTGTGTACTCTATCTCTATAGCCAGACCCTAACCCTAACAGTAACCCTGACACACTGCATCACAGGACACCATTATCTCTCTGTGTACTCTATCTCTATAGCCAGACCCTAACCCTAACAGTAACCCTGACACACTGCATCACAGGACACCATTATCTCTCTGTGTACTCTATCTCTATAGCCAGACCCTAACCCTAACAGTAACCCTGACACACTGCATCACAGGACACCATTATCTCTCTGTGTACTCTATCTCTATAGCCAGACCCTAACCCTAACAGTAACCCTGACACACTGCATCACAGGACACCATTATCTCTCTGTGTACTCTATCTCTATAGCCAGACCCCACGCTGTCAAACAGCATCACAAACCAAGCAGAAACACATGCTGTGTGTCTGTGTTTATGTAATACCTACCAGTGACTGTGTGTGTGTGCGTGTGTGAGAGTGTGTGTGTACGTGTGTGTGTGTTGTGTGTGTATGTGAGAGGTTCTATTGAAAAGCAGTCCATTTAAAGTCTGTCCATTCCTCCACTCTAACGTCTGTCCATCCTTCTTCACCTCCACTCCACCCTTCTCTCTCTCTAATATTCTGTTGTGTTTTGGTGATGCACTATGTAGTCCTCTAGTGTTTCACTCCTCTGTCTATGTTTGGAACTGCCTGAGGTAACTTCTCTTAAGTTTTTAATCTAACATCGTATCTGAATGGATGTAGTCTGTCCATGGCCATCAACAAACTGCAATCTGTAAACAACAAACTGTAATCTGTAAACAACAAACTGTAATCTGTAATCCACAAACTGTAATCTGTAATCAGGCAACTGTAATCTGTAATCAGCAAACTACACGCTGCTGTCTGTTGGTCATGTATGTTTTCCTTTCCACGGTTCCTGTTACTGTGACACACGTCAAGCAACTGACGAGCCAAGTGTCCTGCCCAGACCTCAGGGTATCCTACTGTTCATTCATTACCATCATATCTCCTACTGTTCATTCATTACCATCATATCTCCTACTGTTCATTCATTACCATCATATGTCCTACTGTTCATTCATTACCATCATATCTCCTACTGTTCATTCATTACCATCATATCTCCTACTGTTCATTCATTACCATCATATCTCCTACTGTTCATTCATTACCATCATATGTTCATTCATTACCATCATATCTCCTACTGTTCATTCATTACCATCATATCTCCTACTGTTCAGACCAGACCTCAGGGTATCCTACTGTTCATTCATTACCATCATATCTCCTACTGTTCAGACCAGACCTCAGGGTATCCTACTGTTCATTCATTACCATCATATCTCCTACTGTTCATTCATTACCATCATATCTCCTACTGTTCATTCATTTCATTACCATCATATATCCTACTGTTCATTCATTACCATCATATCTCCTACTGTTCAAACCAGACCTCAGGGTATCCTACTGTTCATTCATTACCATCATATCTCCTGCTGTCCTGCCCAAACCTCAGGGTATCCTACTGTTCATTCATTACCATCATATCCCCGTACTGTTCATTCATTACCATCATATCTTCCTACTGTTCAGACCAGACCTCAGGGTATCCTACTGTTCATTCATTACCATCATATCTCCTACTGTTCATTCATTACCATCATATCTCCTACTGTCCTGCCCAGACCTCAGGGTATCCTACTGTTCATTCATTACCATCATATCTCCTACTGTTCATTCATTACCATCATATCTCCTACTGTTCAAACCAGACCTCAGGGTATCCTACTGTTCATTCATTACCATCATATCTCCTGCTGTCCTGCCC
>JAPMUY010000953.1:0-7500 GCA_026901105.3 Galaxias olidus
CTCACATGCATACATGGAAAATAAAGAAGAACTGTGAAATCATCACTCTATCAGCCTATCTCTATAAATAAAATAATAGAAATGCATATAAAAAAACTCTTTGGTTTTATAATAGTTTGCGAGAAACTTTATTAAAATGTAGACTAAACTAAACCCCCCCCCCCCCCCCCCGCATTGTGTTGGTATGATCCACATTTCGTCCTCACAGTATCTAGAGTATTATTTTCAGAGATGACTGGCTACATTCTAATCAAGCCTGCTGTGAGACGATACAGAGCGCCCTGGGCGGCCCTTTTGTTTTGCAAATCTCATTTCAACAAGACCATGGAGGGGCATGCATTAAGGGGCGTTGCTAGGATACGTGGGGAGACTCGCATCACTGCTAGCCCATCACCCCCGCCCCATTTCTCTCTCGTAGCTCCTCCCCCTTCTCTCTGTGTTTCTCTATCGCTGCCCTTGTTCATAGATACACACACACACGCCAGGGATCTCTTGTACTCCTCCCTCCATCCCTCCCTCCATCCCTCCCTCCCTCCACCCCTCGCTCCATTTCCATCAGAGGTGGTAAATGCTGGGAGGAGATGGAACGGGAGGGGGAGTGATGTAATGCTGGAGCAGGACGTTGGCTGGCAAATCAGAATGAGATGAGGAGAGGGAGAGAGAGAGAGAGAGAGAGAGAGAGAGGGGAGGTGTCTGTGAGAACAGTCGCTAGCCAGTGGTTGCTGCGCTGTGAGAAGGCAGTGTCTCTTCCTGGAACCTTCCTGGAACAAGAGGTGGTGAGAGAGAGAGAGGCTCTGTGGCAGCCCTGCTGAAATGACTGACTGAGAACCTGGAGGACTATTGAGCTACATCCAGGGGAGGAAGCACGCTAAGGACTATTGAGCTCCATCCAGGGGAGGAAGCACGCTAAGGACTATTGAGCTACATCCAGGGGAGGGAGCACGCTAAGGACTATTGAGCTACATCCAGGGGAGGAAGCACCTTGAGGACTATTGAGCCACAGCCCGGGGAGTAGGGAGGGAGGGAGGAGAGAGCCGTGGCCATTTCCATCGCTGCAGCTTCTCTGTCTGAGCCAAGCCGAGAGGAGCGAAGGGGCTGTAGCCGGGTGGCACGCTGTCTATTGGCTGACTGGCTGGCTGGCTTAGTGACTGACTGACTGACTGACTGACTGACTGACTGACTGACTGACTGACTCACTGACTGACTGACTGACTGGCTGACTGACTATTTGCTGAGTGACTGACTGACTGGTTGACTGGCTGACTGACTGATTGACTGACTGACTGACTGACTATTGGCTGAGTGACTGGCTGACTGAGTGACTGACTGACTGACTGACTGACTGACTGGCTGACTATTTGCTGTCGTACTGACTGACTGACTGACTGACTGGCTGACTATTTGCTGTCGTACTGACTGACTGACCAACTGACTGACTGGCTCGCTGGCTGTGTCTGTACCTTGGCTGTTCTTCATCTTGTCTGCCTGGCATTGTTGGACATAGCTCTGTGTGTGATCGCTGTCTGCCTGTCTGTTTGTCTGCCTGTCTGCCTGTCTGCCTGTCTTTCTGAATGTCTGTGCTGAAGCAGCTGCTATTCGCCCAGTAGCCCTTTGGAATTCCTTCTAGCTGCCTGTTTTATCCTTCTCCCTGTGTGTGTGTGTGTGTGTGTGTGTGTGTGTGTGTGTGTGTGTGTGTGTGTGTGTGTGTGACACTCATTGACCGTGTGTGTATCCTCTTCTCTGGCAAATATGATGAGACAGACTCCCGCTCCCCGGAAGGTATGGATCACCATCTGATGTCTCTAATCAGCAGGATGTCATTGTTGTGATGTTGTGATGTCATTGTTGTGATGTTGTGGTTGTCGTTCTCTGTGTTATTATGAGTTCTATGGCGTGTAATTGTGTTTGTAGTTAGGCATGTATCATTCCTCATCATTAATCATTATGGGTTTGTGTTGGTGGTTACTCTCTTGGAGATCTACATTATACCCTTAGCTGTGTTGATTTCACTGTAGGGTCTATTACATATGAATCTATGTGCTTTTAGTAGGTACCCAGACTCTATGACTAGGTGCTGTAGGGTCTGTTACATGTGGATCTACGTGCTTTTAGTAGGTACCCAGACTCTATGACTAGGTGCTGTAGGGTCTGTTACATGTGGATCTACGTGCTTTTAGTAGTACCCAGACTCTATGACTAGGTACTGTAGGGTCTGTTACATGTGGATCTACGTGCTTTTAGTAGGTACCCAGACTCTATGACTAGGTACTGTAGGGTCTGTTACATGTGGATCTACGTGCTTTTAGTAGGTACCCAGACTCTATGACTAGGTACTGTAGGGTCTGTTACATGTGGATCTACGTGCTTTTAGTAGGTACCCAGACTCTATGACTAGGTGCTGTAGGGTCTGTTACATGTGGATCTACGTGCTTTTAGTAGGTACCCAGACTCTATGACTAGGTACTGTAGGGTCTGTTACATGTGGATCTACGTGCTTTTAGTAGGTACCCAGACTCTATGACTAGGTACTGTAGGGTCTGTTACATGTGGATCTATGACACTATTTGACTTGTTATGTCACATTCTATAGGGTTCGGTGCCTTCAGTCAGAGAGGAAGACTAGGGACCAGTGTCTCTGGGTCTATGGCCTTCAGTCAGAGAGGAAGACTAGGGACCAGTGTCTCTGGGTCTATGGCCTTCAGTCAGAGAGGAAGACTAGGGACCAGTGTCTCTGGGTCTATGGCCTTGAATACAGGAGTGTGTGGTGATAGCGATAGTGTGGTCCTACGGTTCTCAGGAGACTGTCAGATGGGATGGTGATAGCCATAGTGTGGTCCTACAGTTCTCAGGAGACTGTCAGATTGGATGGTGATAGCCATAGTGTGGTCCTACGGTCCTCAGGAGACTGTCAGATGGGATGGTGACAGTGATACAGTCAGAGCACTTTAAGCTAAACATCACCAGGCTTCATGTTAAAGGAGCAGACTAGATAATATAGCCTTAGGCCGCGGCAGTGCACTGTCATGCCCAGTACAGCACTGCTTACCAGAGCTGAAGAGGGTTTCATGGGCTGGAGAAACAGATCAGAGAGACTGAACAGCCTCTAGTTATCCTGCTTATTGTATTTCAGATTGAACACATGGAGTTATGACCATGGTGCTCGTTGTATTTCAGATTGTACACATGCAGTTATGACCATGGTGCTCGTTGTATTTCAGATTGAACACATGGAGTTATGACCATGGTGCTTATTGTATTTCAGATTGAACACATGGAGTTATGACCATGGTGCTCGTTGTATTTCAGATTGTACACATGCAGTTATGACCATGGTGCTCGTTGTATTTCAGATTGAACACATGGAGTTATGACCATGGTGCTCGTTGTATTTCAGATTGTACACATGCAGTTATGACCATGGTGCTCGTTGTATTTCAGATTGTACACATGCAGTTATGACCATGGTGCTCGTTGTATTTCAGATTGTACACATGCAGTTATGACCATGGCCTCTGTAATGGAGGCTTGAATAGGGACAGTCCAGCGTGCTGGTCTCTGTCCGTCAGAGCTCGTTGAGGGCAGCCATTTGAGACTAATTCCTAGTGAATAGTCCTGCTCTAATCCAATCATAAAGATACATTTATGTCTAAGAAGAAAGGAGAGGACAGATGAGTGGTTAACGGAGGGATGGAGGGAGAGAGAGGGAGAGGGATGATGTGGAAAAAGGAGCTAGAGAAAAAGGGATGGTAATTGATGTTCAGTGGAGAGTGTCCGGTGTCAGATTGAGACTGGATTATAAAGGGAGGATGAACAGCATCACAAATCAAACGCCCCTCAAGCCATTTCTTAGTTGAATTCCATTCTTCCTCTGATTCCTCTTTTCTTCCTTAAGGTCTGCAGCTCTGTAGTAGCAGGAGTAGGAGAGTAGTGTTTGATCCTTAAGGTCTGCAGCTCTGTAGTAGTAGCAGGAGTAGGAGAGTAGTGTTTGACCCTTGTATACTGATCCATAGCACCCCACAGAGACACAATGCAGTCCCTTTGAGACACAGGCGCTCCCTGGCGGGTGGTACCAGTCTGTTACCCCTGGTCATGTGGTCTTAGAGACGATGGGATAGAAAGGCTGATAAGAGGACATAGAGTGTGCCAGAGACAGACTGATGTGCTCGTTTCTCTGTGGGACCCATTGTCTCCTAGAGCAGGATGTTCCTGTTTAGTACCCAGGGTTACATTGTCTCCTAGAGCAGGATGTTACTGTTTAGTACCCAGGGTTACATTGTCTCCTGGAGAGCAGGATGTTCCTGTTTAGTACCCAGGGTTACATTGTCTCCTGGAGCGCAGGATGTTACTGTTTAGTACCCAGGGTTACATTGTCTCCTAGAGCAGGATGTTACTGTTTAGTACCCAGTGTTACATTGTCTCCTGGAGCAGGATGTTCCTGTTTAGTACCCAGAGTTACATTGTCTCCTGGAGCAGGATGTTCCTGTTTAGTACCCAGGGTTACATTGTCTCCTGGAGCAGGATGTTCCTGTTTAGTACCCAGGGTTACATTGTCTCCTGGAGAGCAGGATGTTCCTGTTTAGTACCCAGGGTTACATTGTCTCCTGGAGCGCAGGATGTTACTGTTTAGTACCCAGGGTTACATTGTCTCCTAGAGCAGGATGTTACTGTTTAGTACCCAGTGTTACATTGTCTCCTGGAGCAGGATGTTCCTGTTTAGTACCCAGGGTTACATTGTCTCCTGGAGAGCAGGATGTTCCTGTTTAGTACCCAGGGTTACATTGTCTCCTGGAGCGCAGGATGTTACTGTTTAGTACCCAGGGTTACATTGTCTCCTGGAGCGCAGGATGTTCCTGTTTAGTACCCAGTGTTACATTGTCTCCTGGAGCAGGATGTTCCTGTTTAGTACCCAGTGTTACATTGTCTCCTAGAGCGCAGGATGTTCCTGTTTAGTACCCAGGGTTACATTGTCTCCTGGAGCGCAGGATGTTCCTGTTTAGTACCCAGGGTTACATTGTCTCCTGGAGCAGGATGTTCCTGTTTAGTACCCAGGGTTACATTGTCTCCTAGAGCAGGATGTTCCTGTTTAGTACCCAGTGTTACATTGTCTCCTAGAGCAGGATGTTACTGTTTAGTACCCAGGGTTACATTGTCTCCTGGAGCAGGATGTTCCTGTTTAGTACCCAGGGTTACATTGTCTCCTAGAGCAGGATGTTACTGTTTAGTACCCAGGGTTACATTGTCTCCTAGAGCAGGATGTTACTGTTTAGTACCCAGTGTTACATTGTCTCCTGGAGCAGGATGTTCCTGTTTAGTACCCAGGGTTACATTGTCTCCTGGAGCAGGATGTTCCTGTTTAGTACCCAGGGTTACATTGTCTCCTGGAGCGCAGGATGTTACTGTTTAGTACCCAGGGTTACATTGTCTCCTAGAGCAGGATGTTCCTGTTTAGTACCCAGAGTTACATTGTCTCCTGGAGCGCAGGATGTTACTGTTTAGTACCCAGGGTTACATTGTCTCCTGGAGAGCAGGATGTTCCTGTTTAGTACCCAGTGTTACATTGTCTCCTGGAGCAGGATGTTCCTGTTTAGTACCCAGGGTTACATTGTCTCCTGGAGCGCAGGATGTTACTGTTTAGTACCCAGGGTTACATTGTCTCCTAGAGCAGGATGTTCCTGTTTAGTACCCAGGGTTACATTGTCTCCTAGAGCAGGATGTTACTGTTTAGTACCCAGTGTTACATTGTCTCCTGGAGCAGGATGTTCCTGTTTAGTACCCAGGGTTACATTGTCTCCTGGAGCAGGATGTTCCTGTTTAGTACCCAGGGTTACATTGTCTCCTGGAGAGCAGGATGTTCCTGTTTAGTACCCAGGGTTACATTGTCTCCTGGAGCGCAGGATGTTACTGTTTAGTACCCAGGGTTACATTGTCTCCTAGAGCAGGATGTTACTGTTTAGTACCCAGTGTTACATTGTCTCCTGGAGCAGGATGTTCCTGTTTGGTACCCAGGGTTACATTGTCTCCTGGAGAGCAGGATGTTCCTGTTTAGTACCCAGGGTTACATTGTCTCCTGGAGCGCAGGATGTTACTGTTTAGTACCCAGGGTTACATTGTCTCCTGGAGCGCAGGATGTTCCTGTTTAGTACCCAGTGTTACATTGTCTCCTGGAGCAGGATGTTCCTGTTTAGTACCCAGTGTTACATTGTCTCCTAGAGCGCAGGATGTTCCTGTTTAGTACCCAGGGTTACATTGTCTCCTAGAGCAGGATGTTCCTGTTTAGTACCCAGTGTTACATTGTCTCCTAGAGCAGGATGTTACTGTTTAGTACCCAGGGTTACATTGTCTCCTGTAGCAGGATGTTCCTGTTTAGTACCCAGGGTTACATTGTCTCCTAGAGCAGGATGTTACTGTTTAGTACCCAGGGTTACATTGTCTCCTAGAGCAGGATGTTACTGTTTAGTACCCAGTGTTACATTGTCTCCTGGAGCAGGATGTTCCTGTTTAGTACCCAGGGTTACATTGTCTCCTGGAGCAGGATGTTCTGTTTAGTACCCAGGGTTACATTGTCTCCTGGAGCGCAGGATGTTACTGTTTAGTACCCAGGGTTACATTGTCTCCTAGAGCAGGATGTTCCTGTTTAGTACCCAGGGTTACATTGTCTCCTAGAGCAGGATGTTACTGTTTAGTACCCAGTGTTACATTGTCTCCTGGAGCAGGATGTTCCTGTTTAGTACCCAGGGTTACATTGTCTCCTGGAGCAGGATGTTACTGTTTAGTACCCAGTGTTACATTGTCTCCTGGAGCAGGATGTTACTGTTTAGTACCCAGTGTTACATTGTCTCCTGGAGCAGGATGTTCCTGTTTAGTACCCAGGGTTACATTGTCTCCTGGAGCAGGATGTTCCTGTTTAGTACCCAGGGTTACATTGTCTCCTAGAGAGCAGGATGTTCCTGTTTAGTACCCAGGGTTACATTGTCTCATGGAGAGCAGGATGTTCCTGTTTAGTACCCAGGGTTACATTGTCTCCTGGAGCGCAGGATGTTACTGTTTAGTACCCAGGGTTACATTGTCTCCTAGAGCAGGATGTTACTGTTTAGTACCCAGTGTTACATTGTCTCCTGGAGCAGGATGTTCCTGTTTAGTACCCAGGGTTACATTGTCTCCTGGAGAGCAGGATGTTCCTGTTTAGTACCCAGTGTTACATTGTCCACTGGAGCGCAGGATGTTCCTGTTTAGTACCCAGAGTTACAGTCTGCTGTGAAGTGGTTACGGGGTTACCGTTTAGTACCCAGTGTTACAGTCTGCTGTGAAGTGGTTACGGGGTTACCGTTTAGTACCCAGAGTTACAGTCTGCTGTGAAGTGGTTACGGGGTTACCGTTTAGTACCCAGAGTTACAGTCTGCTGTGAGGTGGTTACGGGGTTACCGTTTAGTACCCAGAGTTACAGTCTGCTGTGAAGTGGTTACGGGGTTACCGTTTAGTACCCAGAGTTCCAGTCTGCTG